>PVJO010000083.1:312305-337436 GCA_004026905.1 Hystrix cristata | reverse complement strand
CAAATGGAACCTCTAGTTGTAGTTTTCTGAGGAATCTCCACACTGATTTCCACAGTGGTTGGACCAGTCTACATTCCCACCAACAGTGCAGGAGGGTTCCTTTTTCCCCACAGCCCTGCCAGCACTTGTTATTGGTTGATTTCTTGATAATAGCTATTCTTTCTGGAGTGAGATGGTATCTTAGTGTTGTTTTGATCTGCATCTCTCGAATGACCAATGATGTTGAACACTTTCTCATATATTTATTTGCCATTTTTATTTCTTCATCTGAGAAATGTTTATTCATTTCAAATGCCCATTTTTGGATAGGGTCTTTAAATTTGGGGGGTTTGATCTTTTTGAGTTCTTTATATATTCTGGATGTTAGACCTTTGTCTGAGGGACAGCTGGCAAAAATTTTCTCCCAGTTTGTGATTTTTCGCCCTACTCTATTAGTTTTCCTGTGTGCTGTGAGCTCTCTTCCTTGCCAGGCCCCTCTGCCGTGCTGCCCTGCCTTGGAGCCAGCCGGCTATGGGCTGAAACCTCTACAAACTGTGAGCCTCTCCTCCTTAAATTATGGATGTTGAGTATTTTGTCCCAGCAATAAGAAGAGTAACTAAGACACAAAGAGATTTAAGTAAGGGAAGAGGGGTCCCAGGGCCAAGAGCGCCAGGGGCACTGCAGCAGGACCACAGAGGTGGCATTTGCAGTCAGTCTATACAGAGAGGACAGCTTACACCTGCGGAGACTTAGCACAACTTCACAAGAGCACAGTCGGGAGAGGAGGAAATTCCTAGAAGCAGAGGACTGAGGGGTTCTGGACCCCAGGGAAGGGAAGCAGCTTGGACAGGGGTTCTGCAGGACCAGCTCAGCTGAGACTCAGACACTTGGTTGTAAACACAAACAGCCAGAGTGACCATCGCAGCGCACAGGAGTCTCCTTAGTTCAGGGAATGGTGGGTGTCCCTGGGAACTTGAGAGTGGGAGTCCCATCGAAAGCAGAGACAATCAGGATGGAGAGAGGTTACCACGCATTCTTTCTGGATGAGAATCTGCCGCTCACTTCCCGGACCAGCCCAGAAGTGGATGATTCTGAGTAGTTTATCTCCACTTTGGCCTCACGTTCCCCGGGAAGGTCACAAACCAATCCAAAACAGCCTGGATTGGGACAAGCCTTCTTCCATTCTTCCTACCCACCCTTTCGGCTCTTCAACTCAACATGTGCAAAATCAAACCCTCACCTGTTCTCCAAACCCATTTCACCTCCTAGATATCCAAGGAGGACCCAACCCCCCACCCAGAATGAAAGTCTACTCTTCTCCCACTCCCTCACCGCCAGTCCAGACAGGCATGATGGGATCCTCTGGAGTATCTTTGAAATCCATCCCTGCCTTGCTACCCTATCGCTGCCCCACTACTCCTCAGTGGATTGCTGTGTTAGTGTTTTAACTCATCTGCCTGATTTTAACTCCTCAATTCACAGCTGCCAGGGAGATTTTTCTAAGCTATAAATCCTCTTACAAAGTTCCTCCACCACTTGAAGCCCTTCTACTGTTCTTATTGCCTTGAGGCTGCTAAAATGTATCCTCCTCCTCTTCCTTACTAACAGAGTACACTTTTTGTTCTGAGATGTCTACGGTGAGTTGAACATATGCCCTACTCAAACTGTCTTGCAGCTAGAGGTGGTTACATGACCCAGTGTGGCCAATGAAAGTGAAATATGTGTATTGGGAGCCTAGGAAACCTGTTAAAGAAGCAGGTTTCCATGATGGACAACAGTGGGGCAGTTCCTCAAGAAATTACAAATAGAATTACCAAATGATTGAGCAAGTCCACCTCTGAGTAGATCCCCTGAAGAGCTGCAAGCAGAATCTTGAAGCAATCCTTGTACAGGCATATTCACAGCAGCATTATTCACAATTGCCCAAAAGAGAAGCAATCCAAACAGCTGCTAATGCATGACTGGAGAAACAAAATCTGGGGCATACAGACAACGGAACACCCTCTTGTTACTTCCCCAGGGTGCTTTGGTTGAATCTGGGATGTCCCCCAAGGCCTTAATCCCCAGCTTGGCTCCATTGGGAGGTCAAAGGAACTTGAAGGGGTGGGAAGGTCCTTCTCTTCCTCCTCCTCATTTTTACTTCCCAGCCATGCAGAGAATGGCTTTGCTCACCACACGTCCCCTCCCATGATATGCTGCCGGCACAGGCGCAAAAGAAAAAGGGTCAGCCAACCACAGACAGAAGCCTCCAAAAACCTTCTCTGTTTATGGGTTGATCATCTTGGGTGTGTGTTACAGTAACAAGACTGAGTAGCACACCAGGGCAGCCAGCTGTGGTGAAATTCTGAGACGATTTTCCTTTGCTTCCTTTGGCACATGAAGGCAGGTATCTCCATCTATCCAGATGCACTTAAACATGCTGGATTCTTTAATCTCACTCTATACAGGGCTATGAAGACATCCCTTACTCTCTAGAGCAGCTAAGCAGTCCATCTTCTTTTGTTTGTTTTGGTTTTGTTTCTTTTGAGACAGGGTCATGCACGTAGTCCAGTCTGGTTTTAAACTCACTATGTCCCAGACTGACCTTGAACTCATGGTTATCCTCCTGCCTCAGCTTCCCAAGTTCTGGGATTATAGGTGTGTGTCGCCATGCCCAGCTTCGGCCCATCTTTTCAAAAACAGTTTAGAGACGTTGGAATGCCTCACCTAGAATGATACTCAAAATTTGCTTGTTGTATCTGTTTCTGAAAGAAAGAAAAATCAATTCTTGGCAGTGGCTGGGCTTACGGTGCCATTTGGGCATTTTTTGAGGATTGCTGTGGCACTTAACCAATATCTTGGCATTGGTCTCCCTCTGTCCGGGCTGGTTAATGCACATTACTTCTGGAGTATTTGTATTTTCAGGTCTCAAGTCCTTGAAGTCCTGGCAAAAGCCAACACTCCATCACCCCCACCCCACCTACTCAGGGCTCATGGCATGGCGCACCGCCCAGAGTCATCCTCCAGCCCAGACTAAGGAACCACATTTCCCAAGAAGACCAAAGTCCGTACACGGGGACCACCTCGGGCTCCTGCTTTCTAGCTTCCTATTCCTGGGAATTGAGTCTTGGAGCAGGTTTTGGGTGTCTAGATCCAAAGAAAGAGAAGGACTGGTCTTCCAAGGAGGGTGTCTGGGAAGACCACAGCCCAACCCCACCACACACACTATCAAATAACGAAACAGCAGGGACCAAGCGCATAGGATGAGCTGTCTCCCTCTGATTCTCTATTCGCTCTTTTTCCCTGTTCCCCCTCTTCCATTTTCCACCTCTTCTCCATTCCTGGTGGAACTGTTCAGCTTCCTCTCCCTTTCCTATTCCTTCTCCATTGCCCAAGCTGACAACAGTCCCAGTACCAGGAATCTATTTCAGTTTGTCCCCTGTTGTTGGAGGGTTAGGGGGTCCTACAAACAGGAGGTCTGGGATGGAGTTAAAAAACAAGACAAGCCAGGACTCTGGGAGGCTGAAGCATGAGGATTGTAAATTCAAGCCCAGCCTGAGCAACTTGGCAAATTAGCAAGAACTTGTCTAGAAATGCAAATATGAAAAAGGGCTGGGGATTTAACTCAGCACAATTGAGAGGTTTATTTTGTCTCATGGTTACAGTCCATGGTTGGCTGGCTCCAGGGCAGAACAGCACAGCAGAAGGGCCTGGTGGAGGAAAGCTGCTTACCTCATGGCAGACAGGAAGTAGAAAAGGGAGGTGCCAGGGACAAGAATACAGCCTTGCAGGTTACACCCCAGAGACCACCTCCAGCCAGTCCCCACCTCCTAATTCTCACCTTCCAAAAGCCCCACCTCTTACCCCATGAGGCTTTGGGGGACACTGTCATCTAAACTGTAACACCAGGCCAGAGTTTTAAGGGAATTGGTTACAGCCTAACTCTCAAAGGAAGACTCAGCTGCCCCAAGGGTGAGATCAATGTATCCAGTCCTCCCTAATGGGGCACTCTTTTTCGTTCTCTTTTATTTAGAGTGATAGGAATTGAGCCCAGGGATGTTCTACCACTGAGCTACATCCCCAGCCCTTTTTATTTTATTTTATTTTATTTTATTTTATTTTATTTTATGTACTTTTTCTTTTTTTGAAACAGGGTCTCCCTTTGTAGTGCAGGCTGGCCTTGAACTCACTATGTATCCCAGGCTGGCCTCAAACTTGTGGTTATCCTCCTGCCTCAGCCTCCTAAGTGCTGGGATTATAGGCATGCATCACCACACCTAGCTTATTTTTTATTTTGAGACACAGTTTCACCAAGTTGCCCAGTCTGGGCTCCAATGTACAATCCTCCTGCCTCAGCCTCCAGATTAGATGGGTTTATGGGACACTCTGCACTTACCAGCCCTCATATGGTTCCCCTCTGCCACCAGAAATGGACCTTTCTGCCCTTCAGCGTATGCCACCCATGGTTACTACACCAAATGTGGGTATTTCCTACTGGATGTGTTGTTCCTTGTATTTGTGGTTAGCGGTTGCTAATGAATACAATCCTGTATTTGTTTTCAGCAGGACTTTGAGCACAATCAAGTATTTGGCACCTCTTCTGTCCCCATTTTCCCATAATGAAATCATCACAGTAATAACTTCTAAAGCAGCTTCTAAATAGCTTTCAGTGATAACAAACAGCCCACTGCGGCATGTGTGCCATAGGTTCGCCTCCACTGCTCTACAGAAATCTTCACAACAGATCTTTTGGAGACCTGGCACTCCGTGGGCATGCAGTGGGCCTTGGGCTTCCTTCTCCCCTCACCCTAGAAATGCCCCAGTCTGCTCTGCACTGTCCTCTTCGGGGAGCACAGTGTGGTGGTCCCTCTCCACCCGCCTCCACACTGACCGGGGCTCGCCTCCCAGCCCTGCCCAGGACCAGCCAAGGAGCCGAGGGAAGCAGGTTAACTGTGCCAGGACCCTGTCTGCATTTCCTCCCAGAGTGTTATTACCCGGCTCCGCACCCCAAAGAGCCAACCCGGATTCCTCTGCAGCCTGCTGAACCCCAAGCGGCCAAATTTTCCCATCTAGGTGAGTGTAGACACGTGCCACTCTGCGCCCCCTCCTGGCAATAGGTGGGTATGCACCTGCAGGGGGCCTCCTTCTCCACCCACCCGCGGTCTTTGTTGGGTCCCTCTTTCCACTCCGCTTTGAGTCGTCTACCCTCTTGCTTAGAACACCCCTTCTTCTAGAGCACGTTTGCTTTTCCTGTCACCACACCGTCTGCTCCTGCTAGTCTCCTGGCCTGGGTCCTTCTCTCCCGACACCTCAATGTAGGGGAACCACAGGACTTCCTACTCGGTGGGTCTATTCCCACACTTGGTTGTGTCAGTCAGTCTGACGGATTTAAATACCATCTATGTGCCAAGATCTCACCAATTCAAATCTCCATCTTGGACCTTGAATTTAGTGCTCTAACCACTTAATCAACGTTGCCTCTTAACTCCAAACTTCCATCCCAGCTGGATGGGGTGTACACCTCTAATCCCAGTACTCTGGGAGACCAAGGCAGGAGGATTGTGAATTCAAGCCTAGTCCAGGTGACTTAGCAAGACCTTGTTTCGAAATAAGAAAAATAAATAAAACAAGTAAATGCATCAAAAAGGGCTGGAGTTGTGTAGCTTGGTGCCAAAACCCTGGGTTCAATCCCCAGTGCCGGGAAAAACAAAACTACCTCTACCCCTCCAACCAAACTGAAAAAGGCATTTGTTCCACCACCTTCTCCATCTCAAGGGGTGACAACTCCACTCATCCAAAAACTTTGCAGCCATCCCTGATTTTTCTCTTTCATGCAAGACCCACATCAGCAATCCTGTTGACTCTATCTTCACAGCAGTCCAGAACCAGAGTGATTGCGTGGGCTCCATGGCTACCACCCCGATCCACACCATCCCAGGCCTGCGGCACGGCCTCCCATGGGCACCTTTCCTTCTACTTTCACGCTTTGAAGGCTACTTTCTGCACAGAAGCTACAGTGAGCCTTTTAAACTCAGGCAAACCCAGTCCCTGAACTGCTCAGAATCCTCCAGGGTAAAAGCCGAGTCCTTCCGCAGACCTCTGAGGCCCTACACGGCCTGGCCCCGTTCTGGCCTCGCTCTCACCTCCCACTGCTCTACCTTTGCTGCCTCTACTCAATGTGCTCTCCTTACTGTTTCTTAAGCATACTGGACCTGCTTGTTGCAGGGCCTTTGCACTTGCTATTCCTCTGCTTGGGAAGTTCTTCTCAGATGTCCCTATACAGTATTTCATTCACTACTTTCTCCAGATCTCTGTTCAAATGTTACCTTTCCAGGGAAGTCTTCCCTTATCAGCTTATTTACAGTGATACAGACCCAACCAGCCCCAGCCCAGCCACCCCAGAGTCCTTTGTTCTGTTTTTTGTTTGTTTCTTTTACTTTGTTGGTTTTTTTGGTTCTGAGGGTTGAACTCAGCCTCACACATGCTAAGCACATGTTTTGTCACTAAGCTACACCTGCAATCCTTATTTATTTTCCTTTTGCACTTATTTACCCTTCGACAATATTACATACTACTTGTTTATGTGTTTATGTTCTGCCTCCCTCCAAAGAATTTAATTTCCATTAGAGTCAGTTTTGTTTTGTTCACTGCTTTATTCCTGTCCAACAAGCATTTGGTGAATGAATGGAAGGACCAGTAGCTGAGGAGCACACAGATGAACAGAAACATTGTGGTGTTATTTTTTTAGTAGACTTTTTTTTAAGAACAGTTTTAGGTTTGCAGCAAAATCGAGCAGAAGGTATGGCGATTTCCCCCGTATACTTCCTGTCCTGTGCACACACAGCCTGCAATTGTTATCAACATCTCACAGCACCAGAGCAGGGCTGTGTTTGTTATAGTCGCCAGACTCGCAGGGACACAGCATTTTCATAGTTCACATTAGAGTTCATTTTTTGTGCTGTGGAATCTATAGGGTATTTTGGGGGGGGGCAGGGGGCTGCTGAGGATCAAACTCAGGGCCTTGCAGTTGCTAGGCAAGCGCTCTACCACTTGAGCTAAATACCCAGCCCACGTTCTATAGGTTTTGATCCATCTATAATGACATGTATCCACCATTGTGGGACAGAATCGTTTCACATCCCTGACATTCCTGTTTATCCCTCCCTTCCTACTAACTGCTGGCAACCACTGATCTTTTTTATCATCTCCACAGTTCTGCCTCTTCCAGAAAGCTGTGCCATTGCAATCACAGTTATGTAGCCTTTTCAGACTAATTCATCTCGTTTAGTAATATGCATTTAAGATTTCTCCATGTTTTCTCATGGCTTGATGACTCACTGCTTTTCAGGGCTGAATCATATTCCATTGTCTGAATTTTCACCACAGTGTATTTATACGTTCATCTACTGAAGGACATCTTGATTGCCTCCAAGTTTTGGCCCTTGGAAATAAAGTTGTTATAAATATCCATGTGCAGGTTTTTGTGTAAACATAAGTTTTCCATTCCCTTGGCTAAATATCAAGGAGCGTGATTTTTTTTTTTTCAGGCAGGAGCTCACTATGTAGTTCAGGTTGGCCTTGAACTCACTGGGTAGCCCAGGCTGGCCTCAAGCTCCTAGTATCCTCCTGCCTCAGCCCCTCTAGTGCTGGGATTACAGGTGTATGCCACCATGCCTGGCAAGGAGTGTGATTTCTGAATCATATGGTAAGATTATGTTTAGTTGTGTAAGAAACTGACAAACCGACAAACTGTCTTCCAAAGTGGCTGTACCATTTTGCTCTCCCACCAGCAATGGGTGAGAGCTCCTGCTGCTCTACATCTTTGCCAGCATTCGATGTTGTCAGTGTTCTGGATTTGGCCATTCTAACAGGCACATAGTGTTACCTCATTTTAATTTGAAGAACAAATTTTCATAAGCTTGTTTGCCCTACGTTTTTCTTGGTGGGGTGTCTGTTAAGGTCTTCGACCCATTTTTATATTGGGTTGTTTTGTTATTGTTGAACTTGGAGAGTTCTTTGTATATTTCGGATTACCATGTTCAAGACCAGCCTGGCTACATAACAAGAAAAAAAAAGTTCTACCTGCAAAGATTTAGAAGGTGGATCTTACTTTTAACCTTAGGGGGAAAATATAGCAGAGCAAGCATTAGCTTCTGTTGACCTCATTTGAGATAATTGCAGAAAATAATTGGCAAGTTTCCCAGCAGGAATAGAAGGAAATTGAAAGAGACCAGAAAATTGGGGTCTTCCACAGGTGGGAACCACAACTGCTTCTCAGCCTTACCAATAAGTGGAAAAATGACAAAGACTTTGGTGGACAAAGACAAATTAACGTTTCAGTCTCTTGACAAGGTTCAAATCCAGTTTATAGTTGTTTTATCCACTGATAAAAACCTTTGAATGGATGGAGATGTCTCAAAGGAAGCACCCAACTCAGGGTGAGATATTCAATAATTCCTTTTAATCTGACAAAATGGTTCTGGAGAAAGAGACTAAATGTGCAGCTTTCCCACCAAAGCCTGATAACCACATTACCTTACATGCAATTTAGTGACAAGGAAATGGTGGAGTTGGGATGAGAAGGCGAGAAACGTGGTGAGTTCTAGAAGTACACCTAGAAAAAACTTGTAGGTGGTCTCTCTCGAGCTGACTGGAATCAAACAAATAAGAAGGCTGCTAAGTTTTAAAAGAGTGGTGTATTATCAAAGACAGTATGTGTGTAAAATTAGTATGCATGTAAAATTGTAAAAATCTGTGGCCCTTTGAGTCTTAAAATAACCCCACGGGCTCAGTTATGTTGAGCAAGTAATAGGCTAATGGCTTTTTCAGACAGTGGAGAAGAAAGAATCTTCCAGGAGGTACAGCCAGGGACTTACGGAGAACAAAGGACAAGGTTGTTAGTCCCAGGGCCAAACCAAGCCCAAATCAGGGCCAAAGCAAGGAACATATCCCTCTCTGTTCTGTTAGGAAGGCAGGGAATGTGTTTATTTTGAGAGGAAGAAAACCAAACTGAGTATTGTTGACCAAGATAGATAGCAGTTGTGATTAGTGCTGTTCCCCAAATGTTTCTAGTTCTTTCTGGATATGCGATAGGATTACACATCCTAAAACATTCATTAGAATCCACACAATAGCATGAGTGTATGTGTCAAACACAATGTTATCTGAAAAAAACTAAAGCAGGTCTTTTTAGTAACATTTATATGTTAAAAACACAAATATATACAAAACAAAAACCCACATTCTAGAAAGAGGAATAAGAGTTAAGATTGAACATGTTAAAGAAAAAATGATTCATAACACTCATCAAAGACGGTAATGAAGACACCATTTAACATGTGCTTTGGTAATAGGTATAGGTCCATTGCAAAGGGGTCTTGCAGTAGGAGAGAGAGATTGGACCCAATTTTGACTCCAACAAGGAGAAGTGGTATTTTATAACCACAGAGTGGGGTTGGGGGGCATCCAGGAATGGAAAATTACTAAGGGAAAACAGGGAGGGGCAGGGCAGAAGGACTCTTGATAGACTGACTCAACAAAGTTCTCAACAAAGACAGACCAGGGTGGTCAGACATTAAGAGTGAGAGATTTTCACTGAACTGAATTTGCAGGACTCTTGCCCAAACTGGATTCTCCAAGGGCAGAGAGGAAGCCCAAGTTTGAGCCAGTTAAGCAGAGAACTCAGAGCCGAGTAAGTGAGAAAGCCCCAGTAACTGTTGAGAGAGGGAGGGAGGGATGGAGGGAGAGAGAGAGAGGGAGGGAGGAAGAAAGAGAGAAAGGAGGGATCAGGGACAAAATGTAGACCCTAAGGCCACACCCTGTGATCCACTCCCTTCCACTAGGCCCCAACTCCTATGTTTCTGTTTTAGTCATCTTTCTGTTGTTGGGACAAAATACCTGACACACACAATTTAAAGAAGAAAAGATTCATTTGGCTCACAGTTTCAGAGGGTTCAGTCCACGGTCATCTGGCTCCAAGGCAGAAACATCATGGTGAAAGTATGTGGTGGAGTAAATCTGCTCACCTCATGGCAACCAGGAAGGGAGGGCAGGAAGAGCCAGGGAGAAGATACACCCCTCAGGACGTGCCCCTCCTGATCCACCTCCCCCATCCAGGTCCCACCTCCCAAGAGCTCTTTCAGGTAGGAGCTCATCGATGGATTGGGGTTAGCCCCAGGATCTAATCATCCTGAGACACCTCACCTCAGTGCATGAGCCTCTGGAGGACACTTCCTATTTAAACCATAATATCTCCCAATAATGCCATTGAATTTTGAGTCCGTAATTGAACTCGTGCACCGATGAATGTAGAGCACTCATGATTCAGTCACCTTCTGAAAGCCCCAACTCTGGATATATGCACTTTGGGGGCACATTTTAAATCCAAACCATAACAGGTGGTTAGCACATGGGCCTACGCAGCATCTTAACCATGAGTTTATAGTGCAGTAACGAGATGAAGGAGAGGGGTTAGGTCTGCAAAGGTGGTAAAGCATGGGAAGGGAAATACAAGCATTTGGGGAACGAGTGGAGTAAGGGTTGTTGGTGGGAGCCCAAACTGGAGTTGTCTCTGTCTTTATGGCCATAAAGGTTCCTGGGAGAGAGGTTTGTGGTTGTCCTCATTTCTACAAGTTTCTCCTTTTCGGCAGATGAAGGGAGTTCTGAGAACGCTGCTTTCTACATCTGTTGAATCACAAATGCCGTAAGTACCAACGCTTGTGTGCCAAAGTGGCATATTTTGATCTCTTATAAGGAAAAATACATAATAGCTTAAAAGAAGTAAAAAAGAAAAGAAAAGAAAAAACACACAAAAAAACCCCTACCCCCTCTGCCTCCTCTGCCCTCCCACAGCAACCCTCGGGCTCACAGGGTTTTTTTAAGTATGTGCTTTCACACTTGCAAGGAAAATCTCATTCCCATGATATTTATACCAGTGATTTCCAAACTTGACAGCACATCTGAATTACCTGGATACTTTTGGGGGGTTCTGGGGATTGACTCTAGGGTCTCACACATGCTCAACCATTGAGCTCTACCCCTCAAACCCTGGGTGCATTTTTGAAAATATATATATGAATTTCCTGGCTCCTCAGACTCCATAAACTACAGTCTCAAAAATTTTTCTGGTGCATATGCAAACATAAGAAAAAGTCCCATTTTTAAAAACACAGATATGTTTTTAAAAATGCAGGCTCCTGAGGAATAAAGAACACAGAGAAGAGAAAACCTTGTTTGTAGAGATGTTTTGTTTCGTTTTGTTTTCATGCTCAGCATTGAACTCGAGGCTTTGTGCTTCCTAGGCAAGCACTCTAACCACTGAGTGCAGAGATGTTTTTAAATGATAACCCATCCCTAAAACAAGTACAGACTGCTATACTGAAGAAACAGTCATGAAATAAGAAATTGTTCTTAGAATTTAAACGGTAACTGCTGAAGTTAGAAATACAATAAAGGAATTGGCAGATAAAGGAACTGCCTTCGAACACCGAGCAAAAAGCATGAGTTGAGAATTGTGAGAGAAAAGATAAGAGGCAGTCAATCAGAAAGTCAGTCAGAAAGATAAAAAAAAAATGCATGGAAGGAGAGAATTTATTGTAAGCAGTAAAGAGACAGTAGTTTTCAATTTAAAAAGCCCAACAAGCATTGAGCAAAATAAATTAAAAAGACCTAGCAGGAAGGCACCGAGTTCAATCCCCAGTCCTATGGGAAAAAAGTAATGTGAAGAAAAACACCCACCAAAGGACATTATTCAAGTCGGGAAGAGGGAAGGAAAAAGTGGAAAGTAGTGTGAGCTAAATCTTCATCCTTCATAGCAGGAAGTTGATAAATTAAAAACTATGAGGTCAAGAATATTATTTAGATTTATGGAAGTAAGTGTTAGAAGAACCAAAGGAGAGACAGTTTAAAATAGCTGGTCCTACCATCTCTTTCTATGAACAGTTAAGTGCTACAAAAACTGTGAGTCTTTTACAAAAAGCTAGAAAACAAGCCAAAATAGATGAAGCAACCCAGACTGCACAGAACCTGGGTCCCCAAGAGTGGAGAAACAAAATCAGGGAGTTCTACAATTGCCCCAGTTTACCCCGGTGAGAGGCAGTTTCTTTTGATGATTTCTAGAATATTCCTTTGAGGCCAGAGCATATACTTTGTAATATTTCACTACTCTTAAATTTGTTGAGCTAGGTGTGGTGGCCTCCAGTCCCAGCACTGGGGAGGCTGAGGCAGGAGGATTGCTGCAAGTTCAAGACCAGCCTGGAATACATAGGGAGTTCAAGGCCAGCCTGAACAATGTAGCAAGACCCTGTCTCAAAAAAAACCTTTTTGTTGTTGTTGTTGTTGTTGTTGAGACTTGTTTTATAGCCTGCACTGTAGACTATCTTAGTGGTAGCTATGTGTTCTTGAAAAGAATGTGTATTCTGCTACTATGGGTAGAGAATGTCATCATGGCCCATGGCAGAAAGTGCTGTTCAGGTCTTCTAGAACATTACACATTTTCTGTCTACTTCTATCAATCACTGAAAGAGAAGTGTTAAAATTCCCAACTAAAACTGTGCACTCGTCTATTTTGCCTTTTGGTGTTTTTTGTAGTATCATGACTGTTATCAACTACAGTACGGACTTTTCAGATTGTTATGTACTCCTGGTGAGCCGAATGTGTTGTCAATGTGCAATGGCTCCATTGTTCCCTGATAATATCCTTTTTCTGGAATATATTTTGATATTAATACAGCCATCCCTCCTTTCCTTTAATTCCTGTCTGCACAGGATACTTTTGGTTCTTTTACTTTAAATCTATTTGTGGCTTCATGTTCGAAATAGCTTTCTTATATAGATAAGAGAATGTTGAGTCTTATCTTTTTTATTCATTTTTGCAATAGAGTCTCTCTGTGTAGTTCAAGCTGGCCTTGAACTCACTGCAGAGCCTGGGCTGGCTTTGAACTTGCAGCAATCCTCCTGTCTCAGCCTCCTGAGTGCTGAGATCATAGATATCTGCCTGGCTGTTGAGACTTTTTTTTAAATCTGCTTTGGTAATCTCTGCCTGTTAACTGGACTGTAGAAATGTCAAAACTTAGCAAATCGTATACTTTAAATATGTAGTTTTTGTATGTCAATTATTCTGTAGGTCAATAAAGATGTTTGCAATATTTACTGATACTCTATGCTGCCTACCACATTAGACACTGGGGAATTCAATAGTAGGTGTGTCTTTGAGCAGATTGCCAAAGAGAGGACCTCGTGCCTCACATCTCAGACATAGCTTTACACTACCAGGGGGAAAGAGGCTGCTCCTCTGTCCTAATACTTCATCAGCATTTTCCCAGGGTTTGTGCTAGTTAGGCTTGAGTCTGCTGAGCACCCATGTTACAGCTTGTGCCTACGTATCACCCCAATGCCCCATGTGGTCAAAGGTGGGGCTTTGCAGTGGTGGCCGGATCTAGAGTGTGTGCTGCTGGGATCAAGGACGTGATTCTGGGATTGATTTACAGTGTAGTGCTACAGTTGAGGTGTGAGTGCTACACAGCCTAAGGGTGGGTAGCCTGGGTAAGATTTAAGGGACAGAAAGGGCTGTGGTGGTGTCTTGTGGCTTGTTGCTTGCTTGCTGCTTTTGATGTCTTCCGCCCACCATGAACTGTTTCTCCTCTGCCCTGCCACCCTGCCTTGGAGTCAGCGGGCTACAGACCAAAAGCGCTACAAACTGTGAGCCATACAAACCTTTCCTCCTTTAACTTCGGGTGTCAGGTATTTTATCTCAACAACAAGAAAAAATGACTAAGACAACCTAAAATGAAGAAGAGAGACAGGAGCTAGTGCAAATGGTCTGTTTAGGGCTGAACTGTAGATGAGGGCTTTGCTCAGGAGAAAAGGCGAATTCTCAGAAGACATCTCGCTGCAGCAATCAGTCATCAACCTGCAGTACCAGAAATAAGTTTCCCAGCTGTGCGAAGGAGATCAGCAAACTAGATAGCAACCGGGACATTCAGACAGTAGACACACTGCGACAAACTCTGTCCTCGGAAACCAGAACCCAGAACCAGAACCTCCTTCAAATGCCAAGTGGCCCAGCATGGTGACACACAACTGTAATCCCAGCAGCTTGGGAGGTTGAGGCAAGGAGGGTCACGAGTTCCAGCCTAACCTGGGCAACTTAGCAATTTAGCCTCAAAATAAAAAATACGATCTTCAAAATAAAAAATAAAGAGGGCGGGATATAGCTCTTTGTGAAGGCCCTAGGTTCAAGTATTGTAAAAAAAAAAAAAAAGAGAGAGAGAGAGATAAAATAAATGAGTGAATTGAATGAATGAATGAATGAAACGCAAAACCAAAAACCAGCACATGGGTCTATTTGACTGATTTTGGCATAATTATTTTTCTATGGACCTTCAGGGAGGAAAGCCATCATGCCAGGCCTCACCGTGTCTGTGTCATCTGATAGAGGTGACACCTCTGACAGGTTTCAAAGCGCGGTCTCCAAACCAGCTGCATTAGCATCACACAGGAAGGTGGAAATGCCAATTCTCAGGCCCCACCCGAGAAGTACTAAATCAGAAATTCTGGAGGGGCCCCAGCCATCTGTCTTTCTACAAAAGTTCCTTGAGAATTTCAAACAGCAACAGTACTCCGTCTGAGCGCCTGCTCTTGAGTTTGGCTTGATACTAGAGTCACCTGGGGACTCTTCAGACTCTAGCTATCCTTGATTCTCCCCCCTGGAGATGCCGATTTAATTGATGAGGTTTAGGGGTTGGGAGTTTTAAAAGTTCCCAGTCTGGTCTAATGTGTATCAAAGCACGAAGGGCAGACCACTTAGAGCCCATTAGATGGCACTGCTCCAACTCAGGCCGGGCCCATTTTAGACAACGAAATTGCAATCTCCGCGCCTGGGACCCAGACATTGGTGAACACAGCCGTCTTACTACTGGCATTTTTTCTCCCCAAATTCCCCAGATGATTATAGCGCGTAGCCACAGAGCGTCATTTCATTATTGGAACAGTCCTGACCTTTTGCTTGCTTCTCCCCATGGGCCTGAGAGTGCTTTCTGGTAAACAATTGTGGCAGACACTTGAGCAAGCTTAAGCCCTGCCATCTACAGAGACCAGGTGTTTGGTTCTGCTTCTCTGTGGTGCCTTAAGTTTTCTAGCGGTGGGGGAGACTTGTGGTTTTCATGCACTGCCAGTGCCTCAGACTAGACGGGTCTGCCAAATTCAGCGGCCAAGTGTTAGCAAACTTGTTATCACAAGAGCCGTCCATGTTCTCCAATAACACCCTTGTAAGGGGGTTGTTTTGATCTCCATGTACCTAACTGACTAAGCAGGTCAGGCTGGCCTCAATTTCATGGCAACCCTCCTGCCTCTGCCTCCTGAGTGCTGGGATCACAGGCATGCACCATCAGGCCCAGTGTGTGTCACATGCCTATCCTCAATCAAAGATTATAAGGGTGTTAAGTGTTAACCCCAAACACACAACCCCAGCCAGGAGAGAGCCTAACTCGGCTGTCGCACTGCCCTGCCCCGTCTCTGCATGGGTAGCTGGAGTTGAGATGACACCCTAAGGGTACTTCCTAAGAGATGAACATCCCGACTTCCAGCCAGGAGGTGAACCAGAATTATACTTACCTCTGCAGGCCTTGAATGAAGAGTTTACTCAAGGAGACTGCTTTATCCTTAAGATTCATGCTCCCTGCAGAGGGTTCTCCCTAGATGGTGACTCAGCCACCCTCAGCATCTTCCTTTTGGGATCCCAAAGATGTAGTTTCAAATTCTGCCTTTATTCCCTGTCATCTTAGGTCTGGGAACAAGTCATTCTCCTTTTTGATCTTGGGTATCTTGTTTATGAAGTGGGGTTGTTGCAGTAAGTTGCAGTGTGGAGATGCTGTCTAATCTGTGAAAAGCTACAACACAGACGAAGTTGTTACAGTGAGCTCCTGTTCTACAGGGGGAGGCTGGATGTGGAGACATGTCAAATTAATCATCGTGTAAGTGTTGGTAGCATCATTTAAGGGTTTTTTTCTTTCTCTCTTTTTTTTTTTTGGTTTTGTTTGTTTTTGGGACAGGGTCTCCCTATGATGTCCAGGATGGCCTTGAACTCACTATGTAGCCCAGGCTGCCCTTGAACTCACTGTGTAATCCAGGCTGGCCTCCAGCTTGTGGTGATCTTCCTGCCTCAGCCTCCTGAGTGCTGGGATTACAGGGGTGCAGCACCACATCTGACTGTCAGTGTTCAGTGGTACAGGGAGGAGGAGGAAGCATCAAAAGCTGCTCACAGGGCAAGCGCTGGAGTCCCCTCAAGTGGAGCAAGAACCGGTTCTCTTTCACCACCCACCACATTGATATCCATTCTCTGTGCTTCATTCAGTTTCCACATGAGACAGCAGCTAGCACAACACGGCTTCGGGGGGGCTCCTGCCCCTTTATGTTCTATCCCAAGGGACAAATGACCCTTCTCTTAATTCCCTGCGGCACAGCTGAGCCCGGAGGGAGGAAGGAGCTAAACAAAATGTTATTCATAGAAAAAAAATAGTGTTATAGAATAACACGCAGTCAGGCTTATAGGGAACACAGCTTAACTATACGTTCAGCTTTGATGTATTGTTCTTATGGGAAAATTTCCTCCATTGATAATTAAGGGGTCTGGACTAGATTTTGTTAAGAGAAGCTACATGTTTCCTCTTAGATGATTGAAATCCTTCACCTGGTCCTCAGGGCATCGCCAGATCCAGCCCCAGTATCCCTCCTTCAGCCTCTGCTTCTTTTTGAGTCCCTTCCCCTTGCTCCCTGAGCTCTAGGGACACCAGACTCCTCTTCAGACGTGCTTCAGAGCCTTTCCTGACCACTCCTCTCGCCCCAGACTCACTTAGGTTTCCCTGTAACATACTCTCTGACATCTGCCATGTCCACTTTTATCAAAGACCAAAATTACAACTGAGGAACTGAACCATTATTAGTCAATGTCTATGCAATGTGAGGTATTCACCATTGTATCCCCAAACCCTTTGCACACAGTCGGGCCTGGAATTTGTAGAATGGATGAATGGTGAATAGAGATGGCTTCCCAGAACAAGTAGGCTGAAAGCTGGGCCTTGCGGCATTGAGGAGACCCCTCTCTCATCCGCAGAGTGGAAAAAGCGCTGAACTGAGAGTCAGGACTCTCGATTCTGAGTCCGGCTGTAAGTTTCATCTGTTCACCCCAAAACAGTCACTGGGTACCCACTGTATGCCAGCCACCCCGCTAGGCACTGAGTCATCATTCCCTCTTCGTGGAGGCCTAGCGAAGGAGCCAGACACAAATCACACAACCACACAAAGAGCCTGGTGTGATAAGAGCTATGAAGAAGAGTTACAAGTACAACTGTTATGAGCAGTCTTGTACAAAACATTTTGTGGACATATGTTTTATTTCTCTTGGACCCTGGGGATATCACGAGTGGAACTGCTGGTCATCGATAAGATGTTTAACTTTATGTTAAACTGCCAAACACTTTCCCAAGGTAGATCTGTCATTTTTCTTCCACATTCCACCACATGGTATTGTCAGGTTTTTAAAATTATGAAATTCATATGTATGAAGTGGTACTTCATTTTGGTACTAATTTTCATAATAGGAGGACCGATCGGAAGCTGTCATCTAACGGATGAGATATAATCAAGTGAAGAGGATGGAGTCTTGAGCATTTTAGACAGATACAACAAAACCCACAGAGGAGCCAGTGGAAGAAGAAGTAAGGCAATCACAAAGAATTGAAAAGGAATGTGACACAGAGTGAGGTTGCAGCCGGGAGTGGTGACGGCTCTGCAATCATTCACTTTCAAAGGATGGTGGGGGTCTGGGCAATGCACCCGCCAGCAGTGACCAGAGTTAACAACAACAATAAAAGTAAATGTCCCAGGCTGCATAAAACCCCTGCAATTTCATATCACTCTCAGAAGTAATGAGGAAGGTTCATAATCACTAAAACTGAATTTCTTGTCGTCTCAGCAGAAAAGCGCTTAGAATAGATTAAATCTGATGTACAGGGGGAAAACGAGACCTTTCTTGCTTGAGACTGTAGTTGCAAATTTATACTTACCACATATGAAAGAGTAGGATTGCTGGGCAAGACCGAGATCTGAGGTTGTGAATTTAAAGTGAAGTCACTCTACCTGTTTATGTTATTTTTCTCTGGCAACAATCAGCTGCTGAGCTGCAGCTATAAAACCTCCTCTCTGATGGTAGCACTCGGTCAGGTTGTAGCTTTCCCAGGAAAATACTGGTGACCGAGGTGGGCAAGGAAACCATTATAATGATGCTTTACGGGCTCTACACTGGGCTACGAGGGAAATGCAGAAGGAACAAAGAGAAGTCGGTGGATTTGTAGCTCGGCATTCTCACTGAAGTTGAAGAATTATAGCAAACGGGGTGCTGGCACAAGGAACAGAAGGGGTAGGTGGCGGTGAGCAAATATAGAGCTCTCCTGGGCGGTGGTTAAAGTGTTCAAGGTATGACCTTGGAAGGGATGCTTCAGCTGAGGAGAAAGCTGTTGGAGATGAGGAGGTAAAAGAACTACGAGACGGTACTGAGTGGGTCAGTAACACGGGTGTTGAACACATCCGTGAAGTTCAAAGATAATACCAGGAGCTAGAAGGGGCAGGGAAAATATTACATTGATTGGAAAGTCAGATCAGTGCTGTCAGGATGGGCGGGGTGGAATAACTCAATGGTAAGAGCTTTCAAGTTGCGGAGGTCTTTGTAGAAGGAAGGGGGAAAGCACTAGGAAGTTCAGCTCCAGGAACATCACTACTGCGTCCTTTGGATTGACAGGCTTCCAGTGGCCAAGTAAACCACCCCGAAACCAACAAACCTATCAGTGGTAACTACTTTATTATAGGCCTTCCCACCAGGGGGCGCTGCCAACTTTGGAAAGCCAACCGCTAGGCTGTCCCTGGAGGCCCGGAAAGTGTCTCAGCCGGAGCTCTGGGGACCCCTAGGGGTCTTCTGAAGTAGTGCCAGGAGCTCAGCTGCCCTGTGAGATTCCATGTATTTCAAATTTCAGTATATGTGCTGCCGAAGCAAGCGCATTATTTATTTCAAATTTAACCAAAACATCCAAATTTCTAAAAGAAGTTATTGAATTATTCTAACGTTTCACTTATTCGTGTATTTTCTCACCAAAAGATAGCTACAGCTACTGCAACCATCTTGTGGGTCTTGGTGCTATTTTCTCCTTAGCTAAAACAGTTCCTCACAATTGCTTATTTTGAGAATTGATTGGTAGCACGATACTGAACTTTTTCTTTATCCATCACTTTTTGTAAGCATGACACGGTGGAAAGAATACAGGGTTGGTGTTGCAGTTGTAGTATCATCATCAACGTTAGAGAGCTGACTATGTACCAGAAACTGTTCTAAACATTGTATATAAATTTTCTCATTCTTTCTGAGGTCTTAGGAGGTTGGAACTATCATTAACCCCATTTAATAGATAAATAAGGAGCAGAGCGATTAGGCCACTTGTTCAAGGCCACATAACTAGATGTTGCTGCTGGTGGGGGGGCAGGCTTGAGTTGCATCTTTTGCTAACCAGGATAAGACAGGTTACGCTGTAAGAACAAAAGTCTGAGTCTCAGTAGTTTAACTGTGTGGGTGGATGCAAGGGCTCAGTCTGTAATGTCAACTGCAGGACCAGGGCTAATGTGTAAGCTTCAGGTTGACACGTGCTCTCCCTATCAGAATTACTGATCGCCACTAAGGGAAAAGAGTATGCTAGAAATGAAATGCTTCTGCTTGAAAATGACACTTCTCATATCTTCCTGGCCAAAGTCAGTCGCAGTCATTCTGAATTTCAAGAGGGTGAGGAAATAAATTTCTGTTCTTTACTTAGAGGCAGGTAAACCAGACTAATTGGCATTGATGAATAACACAGACACTCTGACCTGGGCAGGTCATGTCCTCTCAGCCTCAGTTTCCCTACCCACAGCGAGAGCATGATCATTTCACGAGGATCCCTTGCTGCACAGATCAAACAGGGATGTTTGTCAGGGTTATCATCAAGCAGGATGACTGCATCCCACCAAAACTTCTATCAGTTGAGTATCTTGGCCCTACAAGGGGCAGCCCGTCAAGGTCTTCTTACAGAGCCCTCCACGGAACGACCTTTGTTCAGGAGGAGATTCGAGTCAGTCTTGTCACTCACACACCTGAGGTTCTGAACAAAAAGGTTTTCACTGCAACAATAACATAGCTGTAGTCCTGGCCCTTCCTAGGAACCTGGCTGGAACCACCAGATGTCCACCACCAGATGTCCATGTTAGCTTGCAAGGCTGTGAGGGGTTCCTTCCTCCAGGTTTCCCAGTTCTGTCTTTGAATTAAGTCAGGTCCTGAGTTTCACTTCATAGAACCTCTCCAGGATGTCTGCTCTGACTCAGGGATGCGCTGAGAAACAGAAACTCCTTTGTCAGTTAACAGAGCCGGAGGAGTTCAAAACTCTTTTTAAAAAAACATCATTTCCCAAACTTCCGTGCCACCAGTAGTGACCATGGCCAATCAACCTCTAGAGGGCTTTGCTGGCTCCTTTCCTTTGTGTCGTTTGACCCTTCCTTGTCCCCTAATAGACAGGGCTACATGCTCCATCAGAGCCAGAACTGTATTTTCACGATGTGTTCACTCTGTGTCTGGTACACAGCACGCACTCAGTAGATGTCCCTACGTTAAAATGCTTCGAGACCACTTCATATCAGCTGATACAAGATGACTTCCTATAGATTGTGTCTGTGGAGATGCAATTAGGCCAGTTGAACTGCAGGCCCTGAGAGCCTGTGAAGCTTAAATAAGGTCAAAATGGGTATGGAGTCGGCGAGTGGGTGAGGGCGGGAAAGGAGGACACGCTGCCAGGGGAGCAAAAGTCGAGGTGGGAAGGCCCAAGGTGACAGAGGCCACAGCGGGCGCAGCAGGAGGGAGGCTAGGGCAGTAGCGACAGAGGCCTATGGCCAAAGTTCAGAAAGAAGAAATCGCAGGTTTTTGATAGGGGATAATGACAGGAAAGTGTAAAAGCGGTCAAGACCCCGATGCACGACGGGCAGGATGGGTGGAGGGCCTACAATGAGCTCGGAGCTTTTCCTCTCCTTTACCGGCGCTTACATTTCCCAGAGGCGCAAAACGCACACCTATTTCCCAGCGCGCCTTCGCCGTGCGAGTGGGAGGAGTCTCACCGCGCCCCGTCACGTGGCCAGAGGCACCGTGGCACGTGACCTGCCCAGCGCTGGGCCAATCAGCGCCTTCAAGGGCGGGAACGCCAAACCCGAAGAGATGGAGCAGCTGTCGAAGACGCGTATTCTCGCGATGTTTGCTGCCGTCGCCCCTGTGCCGCCCACGGCCCGGAGCGAAGGTCTCGCGAGGTTTGGGCGCTGCGGCGGCAGGAGGAGGACGGGGAAGGACGGAGCCGAGCCGCGGCTACCTCCCTCGCTCACTCCCTCGCTCGCTAGCCCGCCCCCTCCCTCCCTCCCCTCCCTTCCCCTGCCCCGGCCCCGGCCCCGGCTTCGGCCTTGGCCCTTTCACTGTTCCGTCTTGTGCTAGGGAGGATGTCGGGCTCCTCGCTCCCCAGCGCTCTGACCCTCTCGCTGCTGCTGGTTTCTGGCTGCCTCCTCCCAGGGCCGGGCGCCGCTCAGAACGGTAAGCGGGGCGCCGGGGGCGGGCGGGCTGGCGGGCGGGGGCCGAGGGCGCCGGCGGCCGCGAGCCGGGTCTGAGGGGGAGACGCCGCGGGGCCCTGGAGGGGCGCGGGCCGCGCTGGTGGGGACTGGAGCGGCTCGGGCGCCTGAGGAAGCCGGCGCGAGTAGAGTAGCGGGGGCGGGCGAGGAGGGGGCGCAGCTCTTCCTGGAGGAGGTCGGGGACAGGCGTCTCTGTGCTGGGCGACGGAGGGGATGTCGGCCAGTCTCCTCGAGGTCGAGGCTCCGGGTGCTGGCATCCGCTGGGGTCCTACGGGGCCCCTTCAAGAGTGGTCCCATTCTAAAAATAAAGGCGAAATGGAAGGGAAGGGCGCCTCAAAGGGTGAGCTGAGTCCTGGAGCCCCGGGAGGGGTAGATCGGGAACCTCGGGTCTGGAGGTGGAGGGAAGGTGGGCCGGAAGATGAGAGAGTGGGTTGACTGCAGCAGGGGACCTGGAAAGAAGCAGCAGTGTCTCCACTCGAGCTTGGAGAAGAGGCTGGCTTTGCCGAAGAGGGTGGAGTGCTGGGCATCCGAGGGTAGCGGTTGGGAGAGCGAGCGGAAAGGAGTTTCTAAATAAGGAGAGGAAAATGAGCAGAGGTTGGGGAAAACGGGTTGAAACTGAGGTGGAGGAAATGTTAGAGAAGTAAGGGTGCCTGGCTATAAAGGTGGGGGTGGAGGGAGACGAAAAATAAAGGAAGGGAGTAAAATGCAGGAAGCTGAGGGTGTCACATTGGTTTGCAGTGTGGAGAATGAGTTTGGGAAGGCAGGGACCTAGTTGTAACTACAGTGGTGGGATTGAGGGCAGTTAGTCGCGGGAGGGAGACGGAGGAAGTGGATTTTGAGATCTGAAAGTTTCAAGACTGAAAAGATGTTATTTTTGAGGAACATGAAAGTGGCCTTTGGGATGTGTGCAAGGTGCAGTGGAAATGAGGGAACTGAATTTTGAACTGAAACTGTGTAGAGAAGATGGAGAAATGCTGAGAAGTCGGGGTGGGGGAATCTAGTCAAAACATTCTGATTGAAGGCAGGTATTACACTTCTGCTGGTTGTGAACCTGTTTCTGCTCTTGTCGAAACAGCTATTAAGAGGTTTAAAAATATTTTTATATGAAAAATTATGGGCAGTCAGTACAAGAGAGTGAACTACAAATTATTTTTGTAATCTCTCAGTGTTTCTTCATTGTTAGGCTAGAACCACAGCAATTACTCCTTTTTAAAAGGACTGAAATTTAAATGATTTTAATTGAAAAAATTAGTGATAGAACCCGTGTGATTGAGTCTTGTATGGAGAAACTGGGCTTAAAAAGTTGAAGATGACAGTAAAAATCTATCACAGGGTCAACAAAATATTGTTGGTTAAATGTGTTTGTTGTACCAAGTTGTACTGTTCAGATCTTTCACTGCAGGGGTCAGGAAGAAAACATTTTTGCCTCTTGCACCGAGTACGGTAACTATATTGGGTTTTTTTGTATTTTTTTCCCTCTTGTGTGAAGTCACTGTGGAAGGCAGAGTAGAGTTAGTCTGATTTATCGTATCAGGTTTTCCTCCCGTTTTTCATCAGTTTTTCATCTTAACAGCATGAGTTCAGGCTAACTCTGATTTCAGCTGTTCGATTTATGGAAATAGCATGGTTTCATTTTGCACAATAGTTTGAAGAGCCTTGGGTTTACATGTTAAATCTCAGCTGGCATAGCTTCTTTCCAATGATTTATAATATGGTGAAATTGTAGTTTCTTAGCAACTAAAGCAAGGGTTTTGGATAGGCCTACGAAGACTCATCTGGCTGCTCCCAGTGATAAGTGTTCTAAATACAGCAGTGTACAGCCTTTCTCTTGAAATGAGCTTGAATTCAGTCACATGACACGACCGGGAAAGTGAAGCTGAGCCTGTGGTTGACCCAAATGAATGTAAATTGAATTCAAGGAAGAAATGGCTATTTTTTGAGTTTGAGTTTGTATCCAAGGATGCCATTTTATTGCTTTCAAAAGCATATCCTATGAAAATATTCAGGCTTTCAATTGGCAATAGCTCTGCAGTAGTCCGACTTCATGTTATAAAGTTTTTGTTTTAGTGCTTTAGAAAGGGATACCATACTCTGTATGATGTTGAAATGCTAGAAAGGTTAGATTATTAAAATGATGCTTTGGAAGGGAAGACAAAGTGTTTCTGGATTTAAGAGTGTGGTCATTTAGATGTTTATAGGTAGCATATGCATTTTTCTGAAGTTCTCTATTGTCATTCCTAAAGTGAAGAATTTGGATTGAGTGACCATCATGTTCTCTTCCTGCTCTATTAATGAGTCTAATAGTAATCCCATTGCCCCAGAGCTTCAGGGCTTTCTTTCAGGTAGATGTTGTTTCCCAGGTAAATATTTAGACTTGTAAGACCACAGTTTCAAGTAAAGTCCTTATTTGTTGTTTTTATATGTATTATCAAAAACTGTTTATTTTGTCCAGGTGTGGTTGCACGCACCTTTAATCCCAGTACTCTGGAGGGTTGAAGCAGGAGGATAAGTTTGAGTCCGGTCTGGGCAATTTAGTAAGATCCTGTCTCAAAATAAAAAATTAAAGTGGGAGGGGATGTAGCTCAATGTAAAGGTCCTTGGTTCTGTTCTCAATACCAAGGGGGAAAAAGTGGTTCATTTTAGCTTGGTGGTGTGGTTCATGCCTATAGTCCCAGCTACTTGGGAAGGAGATTGAGTCAGGAGGATCACAAGTTCTAGGCCAGCTGGTCAATTCAGTAAGACCTCGTGTCCAGAACAGCAACAAAAAAAGATCTGGGGATGTAGCTCAGTGGTAGAGTGCTTGCCTAACCTGTCCAAGGCCCTAGGTTCAAATTTGAAAAAATGAGATTCAAGGGAGAGAAATTTGTAAGTCATTAAAACACTTTCTACTAAAATTGACTGTGCGCAGACTACACAGTGTAATATCATCAGGTACACAGGCCTAACATAAGCTAATAAAGGAAGAGAAAGAGCACTGGCTTTGGACATCAGTAGAACTAGGTTTGAATTCCGGCTCTATAGCTGAGTGCTCTTGAAGAAGGCAAGCCTCAGTTTCATCTGTAAAATGGGACTATAGTGACGTCAGTCCCTGGGGGTGGTGTGAGGGTTAAATGAGCTAATGGCCGCTTAGAATTCAGCCTTGGCATATTGCAAGTCTCAGTAAATGTTAGCTGTTATTATTCTTACCATTTAAAAAAGAGCATTATTATTTTTCTTCATGTATATATTGAACACTTTTTAATGCTTCTGTCATTTTGAATAAAAGTAAATAGGCCATTTGATGACCTCACACAGAGATTGTGTGTTTTAGTTACTTTTCTCTCGTTGTTGGGACAGAATACTCGACACCCAAAGTTAGGGGAAGAAAGGTTTATTAGCTCACAGTCTGCAGAGGTTTCAGTCTATAGTCCGCTGGGTCCGAGGCAGGGCTGGCGTGCAGACCGGCGGCCGGCCGCAAAGTAAAGTGAGGAAAATGCAAGGAATGTATGCAAATCAGCA
>PVJO010000083.1:299518-312205 GCA_004026905.1 Hystrix cristata | reverse complement strand
CTTTTGCTATTTATGTAACTGTAAGTGACCAGCTACACTGTTTGCAGTTGTAAGTTCTGGTGTAGGAGGTTCACGTTTCCATCTGGTTGAGATTTCATGCAACACCCGCCCCCCCCAATATCTTAGTGTATGGGCCCGTCGTCACCTTTTCACAGAATACTATCGCTGTGATAAGAAAGTAGAATGTATAGAGTGTAGTACCTGGCGCACAATGGGAGTGTATAGATGGTCACTAGATGGATGAATGTGAACTATAAAAATATCAAATTGGATAATTAACACTAGTGGAGGACAGTGAGGAATCATTTTACTATTGAACTAAATTTTAAGAAATCATTTTGCTCAGGTGATACTAGTTGTGAACACTGCTTTGTGGCAGTGCCAGTGTCTGATTAGATTGTTCATCAGTCATTTTCTTTTCTGTCAAGTTTAGCAGTTTGCTCTTGACTGCATCTCTTTGTCTGAACTGAAACCCTATCTGTGGTAGCTATGGCACAGATGTGCCAAATGTCAGGTAATAGATTTTAGCATAATTAAGCCAAATAAGATTTGCCCAGGAGTAGTAGTTTTCTTTGGAATAAAGCCTTTCTTAAGGAGAGTATAGGCCGCCAATCTGCAGGCCACGGACTGAGGTGTCACTGATGTTATACGATGAAGCACACGAATGTGAGAGTGTTTGGACAGGTTCTGAGAGGAGAGGCCACGTTTCTACGTCATGACTTGTTCCTAGGTTTGTTTTACAAGGTCACTGTGTTCAAGTTAGAAATACAAAAGAGTTTTTATTTTCTTTTTTCCATTGGCAGAAGCAGTTTAATTTGTGAATGTACTAAGGCTTGAAACAAAGGGAAATAAAAACAAGTGTGAATGTGCTCCACAGTTCATTTACTTGTCATAAATTAAGATTGATGTTCATTACAGGTCTGATCTTGTGTAGGTTACAGAGAGCCTCCTGAGAAATTAGATTTTGGAGTATATCACCTTTTTTTCTGCTTAATATAGTTTCAATGTGAAACATTTTCTCTTGTGGAACATACCAGTAGGCATTGATAAAAGGCAGCTGTTGGGTATTGTCTTTTTTCTTTTGTTTTTTAAGTAAAAATATTTAGGTTTTCAAAGATGACCAGATGTGACTAGAAATGTGCTCTGTAAGTGCGGATGGATATTGTTTTAAGTAAGATGTTTCATATGTAAATTTGAAACTGCAGGATTTGGGTAAGGGTATTTTTGTTTTTTGGTTTTTTTCACCAGACAGTGTGGGAAGGCAATAAGGTGCTAGTATCTATTAAAATGAATTATGTAGAAAAACAGTGACCTTTGACTACCTTACAAATGTATAGTCAAAGTCAGAATAAAATTACGCAAACAAATTTTGGAAAAAGTGAATTTCGTGAAACATTTCCTGTTGTGTTGTATTTAATACTGTATATTGTTTATAGTGAGCACAGTCTGGGCAGGCTCAGACGTAGAGATGGAGTTGTGAGAAAGGGAGAGAGAAGACAGGCTAGAGGAGCACAAGGAGAAAAGCAGCGAGCTAGACCGAGGACTGAATCTTTCTTGAGGAGGGAGCATCTGGAGACAAACTGGCAAAAGGAGAAAATAAGTAGACCAGGGACCTCTACGGGAAGTGGACAGGTCAGAATTAAAACTGTAGTGTACGCCTGTAATCCCAGAACCACTTGGGAGGTTGAGGCAGGAGGATCCCAAGTTCAAGGCCTGCCTGGACAACATAGTGAGATCCTGACTGAACAGTTTCTTTAATCACCTCCTATAAATGATTAGCTTGGTCTTCGGTGTGCCTCTTTAAACAAATCATTTTACATCCAGATGCCACTAATAATATGGTGTTTAATTATAAGAGCTTTATGTAATGCATTTTTATGTCTGAGTTTTTCTTCAGAAGTTGAAATTTTGGTTGGTAAGGATTAGCTTTGGGAAGACAGGAAACTATAAAGTCACTGAATTTAAAAGATAATAAAAAAAATCTTCAGGGCTGGGGATTTAGTTCAGTGGTTAGAGTGCTTGCCTTGCAAACACAAGGCCCTGAGTGCGATCCCCAGCACCAAAAGAAAAAAAATCATCTCTGGATATTGATTGATGTCTAAATTTGAAAGAGGGAACCCAACTGTATCTGCCATTGAAGAGTTCATTCCATTTAGGGTTGGGAGTCAAAATTTATGCCTAACTTCAGTTTAGTGTGTTAGCTAAAATTGGAAGTAGGTTTAGCTTCATTTGCTCTTGAGTATATACAAAGATGATCGTTCAAACCTCATTAATTTGAGGTTATTTTGACCTGATCGCTCAGAAGTCTTAATTGGTTTATCTCTATGGAAATGACGTTTACTTAATGCTTAAAGAATTTAAGTATTCAAACTTATTTGCATAAAGTTGAGGGAGACATAGTTTTCCTCAGACACCTGCTGTTTTTTGGGTTTTTTACTTTGTTTTTTAAATTAAAGTTTTGTCTATTCTTTAAAACAGAATGTGGCTAACTTGATAGAAATATCTCCTGTTAGGTTTTGTTTTTTTTGTTTTTTTTTTTTGGTGCCTGGGATAGAACTCAGGGCCTAGTACTTGCTAGGCAAGTGCTCTCACCTCTGGGCTGGACCACCAGCTTTGTTTGGTTTCTTGTGCGGTGGTATGCCTGTAATCTTAGCACTCTGGGAGGCTGAGGATCACAAGTTCAAGCCTAGCATGGGCAATTTAGTGACTTAGTAAGAGCTGGTTTCAAAATAAAAAGGGGCTGAAGGTGTAGCTCATTGTGAAGGCCCTCACTCAATCTGCCACACCCCTCATCCCCAGTACTTGAAGTACTAAAGGACAATCTTTTACATTTCTGAAAATAGTTATGAAATGTTTGCAGATTAGCCTTCTTCCCAGATACAGATAATATACTGTTAATTGCTGGAGCTTTATGGTGTGCTTTGTGATGTTTTCCAGAAGCATATCAATTTGGGAATGTTTCATCTCACTTTGTTTTATCCTTGTTACACCCAGGTATTGCTTCAAGTTGACTAGACAGTAAAATATAAATAAAATGATGTGAAGTTATTTTGAAAGTGTCAGCGTTCTATATATTATGTAAAACTATATTATTAGAAAATATTAAGGCCGTAATTGTGCCAGTAGTTTCATTCATATCCAGACTGATACGTTTTAAACATGATGAAATATAAAATAGATGTCAAAAAGGCAAGTCCTTCCTGACAGAATACTGAGGAGATAAATAGGCGAAAATATATTTGCATATATAAGTTATCATGCTGTAGATTCTTCCTGATGGTGGTATTTGAAAACTGATACATTAGATGATGTCAAAGTTGCTTTCCAGTTCTAAAAATTATAGTTCTGTTGAACTTACAGCTGAGGCATTGTCTCCAGTGGACAAAGACCCAGAGAAATAATACTGTTTATAAAAGTTTTTTTTAAAACTTACTTTGGGAAGTAATAAAAACTGACTTTGAGATGTACACTGTTTTGAAATCTGACTGCCTATAAGTCTACTTCAGACAACACTTGCAGTTCCAAGGAAGGTGCCCAATTGTCTTTTATACAGAGATCTCATATTAAACTTGCTGGGAAAATTACCAGTGTGAATTAAAACAATTAAGAAGTGAAAAATCCTGCCAGGTAGGTAGATATTTTGTATTTGTTTCTGTTGATTGAAAAGGGGATGGCTAATGGAAAGAGTAAAACAACACTTAACGATTTGTATTTTGTCTTGTCCTTTGGGGAATTTTTTTGTACATGACTTATTTTCTCCTGTTCCTTAAATGTTTAAGATCTCCGAACCTATCCATTGTTGGTAAAGAAGGCAAACTTAATGTTCCCTGATTAAGTCCAAGGAAGTTCATATATTGGTGTTCCTTGGAAACAGTGTCTTTACAGGTTCTCATTTATAAACTTACTCATTCCTTCTTATCAATTAATTAGGTTCATTTCCATAGTATTTTTCTTTTGTATTTTTGTTAGAATTCCAAATTACAAGAATAGAGCAAATAATACAGCAGATCTCTGTATATGTATGATCTGGTTTTAGTAGTTACCAGTCACATCCTTGCTGCTTATTAATTTAAAAATAACCCAAAAAACTTATACTGTAAGCTAGAATTTTCCAGGATCTAAAATGCAGTCAGTAGGGTTTAGTTAATAAAAAAAGAGTATTTGGCTTGCATGTGATGACATTGAAATAACTTCAGGGAGACAAGCGGTCTTCAGAAAAAGGCTTTATTTGTTTTGTTTTGTTTTGTTTTTTGGGTCTGTGACCCAGATAGAAAAGTAGAGTTTGTGACTAACGTCAGTATATAATGTCATGTATACGGTATATATGGGTTTGTTTGTGAAGCAGCACCTATCCTTACTCCCTGTGGGTGAATTTAAGAAAACCATGTGATCTGGCTGATGAATCACCTAACTTGATTTCCAAATATTAATGAGCTTTGGAATTCAGTTTGAAAAACAGCATTTTCAGGAATGGAATAGTTCTGAATTTGTTGTATTTTTTTTATATGCCATCTTAGTCTGGAATAATCTAGTGATTTTTATAGCACAATACGGATTTTCACAAGTTTATCAGTAGTATCAGCACATACTACTGTTAACTAGTCGTTAGTAAAGAAAATACAGCATTTTACAAGTCATCCATTGACTATTATATAATGATTTTTTCCAACTTGAACCTCTGGAGAAAGGGAAAGCCAAAGTAATTTGAATATCTTAATCGAACATAACGTTTCTTCCACTATGCTTGGTTGTCCTTTTCTTTCTTTCTTTCTTTTTTTTTTTTTTTTTTTTTCGGTGCTGGGGATCAAACTCAGGGCCTTGTGCTTGTGAGGCAAGCACTGTAACCACTGAGCTAAATCCCCAGCCCTTGTCCTTTCTTTTAAATTGGAGTTTGTATTCCTTATTCCCTAGGCCCTGCCTTTGAGTTACTGGTTGAGTACAGGGACTACTGTTTATTTTGAGCTGAATGCTTGCTTGGGTGCTGTTTGAGGCACATTTCTGGTGAGTACAGATTGACTTAAATATTAGCCAAGGGAAAGGAGGGAGAGGGGAAGTGGAATCATCACTAAAGAATCATCTGCTCTTCAAGTTTAAGATATTAGAGCACCAGGATTGTTTTCTCAATTTTAGACATTGCTTCCAATAGGGGGGGGGAAAGGCAACAAGATGTCCCTCTTCTTTGTTGGCAGCTATCTGAAGTATTTTTTTAATCTACAGACTGAAGGAATGTGTTAAATTTAACTTGGGATTTTTTTGGTTATACAAGTTTAGCAGGTTTGGGGACCATTATGGAATAGCTGGGAGAAAAATAGCACAGCAGTTCCAGCATTGAAATTATATTCATTATTGCTGAAACTGGTCTTTCAGCAAGGGAGATGAAATAAATGCCCTTAATGCAAACCAGGAAACTGGTACCTGAAAAAGAACAAGTATAAAGAGGCTTCGCATAGCCTGCAGTAAACTGTCATTGAATAATTTAGTGGTCACATAGCAGAATTCTGGTAATGCTAACCCTTTTACCATTTGCTTATGAAGATTGGACTCCAGATAATTAGGAATACTAACATTCAGGGGGAAAGTGTAGATAATTCTGCATTGATGGTAGTTTCAGATTTAGGAGAAAAGCCTGAAGGAGCTGAATTTAGGAAAAGGGAGCATCAAGGGGGATGTGAGTGTCTATTAATACCTTCAAGGTAGCAGTGTAAATGAAGTAAGGGAATTGGGCAGTCTCCGAAGATGGGCTGTATCGGAGAGCAGAGGCCCAGAGCACTGGGGAAAAGCATAGGTTTAGTATTAAGAAGGTGATTTTAATGAAACCAGCAGAAAAAGAGAGTTATTTGTGCTCATCCATCATGAGAATCATGGTAAATAGGGCAAAGGACTGGTGAGAGGGACCTCATAAAACCGAAAGGAAGATCTCTTTCTGTGACATGTAGTACTTGTTTAGGAGCTCAGTAGGAGGGGAAAAAAAAAATCTGTGGAAATGAATGTGAAATGATATGGGCTGTTCAAAAGTTTAGTGGGTCAAAAATTAGTTTTTTCTAGCTCTAAAGTTCTGTTATTATGAATTCAAGAAAAGGAGTTTGGGTTTTTTGAGACAGGGTCTGGCTATGTAGTTCATGCTGGCCACGAGCGCTCACTATGTAGCCCAGGCTGGTCTCAAACTCACAGCAATCCTCCTGCCTCAGCCTCCCGAGTCCTGCGATTACAGGTGTGCACCACTACGCCTGGCTTGAAAAAGTAGCTTTTTAGAGCTGGTGCATGTCTGTAATCCCAGCTACTGAGGAGGCTGAGGAAGGAGGATTACAGGTTTGAGACCAGCTGGGCAGTTTAGCAGTAACCTGCCTCAAAATTTAGAAGGGACAGGGAATGTACCTCAGTGGTAAAACGCTTGCCTAGTATGTGTAAATGCACCTGGGTTTAATCTCCAGTATCACCAAAAAAGGCTTGTAGAAACTGCTCATAGTACTTAAAACAGGGTTCAGTTTACTGTGACTTTATAAACTTTTTGTTGCTATGAAATTCTTTCAATCTCTCTTTTATACATGACAGCATGACCTGTTCACTAGATTTCAGTTGAGACCTAGTAAAGTTTATCCTGGGGCTATAGAAATTAGGCCTTTTCTTTTACATAGTAAATGGAAGCTCTTAAGAAAGCTTCACCCTGTAGAAAGGAACACATTTACTTTAACTGCTGAGGCTTCGTTAGTCAAAAGTCTTCTGCGAAAGACTCAGCCTGCCTTTTGGGGGAGAGTGAGGTGGTTGCCATGTCAAATGTAGGATTTGAATATCAGGTAGATAGTAAAGAATTTTGTTTGCTAAACCCAGTAACCCTTACTTGTCTCTCGGCTCTGTGATTAGCATTTGAAAGACATAGTTCTAACTTGCTAAGTTTTTGTGTACTGTATTAGAAGAAATCCTCCTAAAGTAGATTTAATGTTGGTAAAATTATGTTACATTGCACATTTTTTATATGAGAAGAAATTTAGGATATTGATGTTTTCGTTCAGTATGTATGTCTGTTCTTCGGTTCAGCTCCCTTACATTTGATGCAGTAGATTTTTCATTCTCTGAAAATTAAAGCTGAGTTTAGGAAGAAGGCGAGCAGAAGGTTTTACACTGTTTCTTGGCAATTCCTCTCTTTGCTTATTTAAAATACAGTATTTTCAAGTTTAGGATATTATTATAGATGTTAAGGATGTTTCTGGGGCTGTTGAGTAAAGGGTTGTCCTTGTTTGGGTTTTTGCTTAGAAGCTTGGAATGTACTGTATTTATATTTTTGGGTTTGAAGAAAGAAGAAGAGGTACAGATAAATCTGGTTGACCACACCCTTCTCTTTCTTGTGGGTTCAGAATTATTCACTTGTTGAATTATAACTACTTGATTTAAGAGTCAGAGAAAGTAGATGTTAGCTCTGGAGACTAGAGACTATTATTTCTTTAGAGTTAAATTTCAGGACTAAGAAAAACTGGTTTCGTAATTAGGCCTCATGGCGGGGGCAGTGCTGGGGATCAAAATCAGTTCCTTGTACTTGGTAGGCATGCACTCTACTCCTGAGCTAAGTCCCCAGCCCCCATAATAAGGTCTTTTGAGCAATGGCATGTCACTGTGTATCAGTTATTCAGAATAAGAGATCTGCCTTGTCCTTTGGGTGTGGGCCAGGGCAAGGAGTGGTTACTACAAGAATAATAAGAATTGACAAGTGTAATAGATTTCAGGGAGAATGAGATTAAGCGATATAAACGATCATAATAACTATATTTGCAGATCATTTGAAATATATTTAAAGCATTTTTAAGAAGTGTTCAGTTAAAAATAAATGTGGTTTTTCACGAAGCTAGAAACTTTATATGGTTTAAATTTGATGGCTGAAGTCACTCGGAGACAGTTACAGAATAAATAAGTGTACCCTGTCACCATTGTAGCATGTAAATAAGAACTGCTAAAAAGGTCATCTCGTGAGGGACACGTTGTTGCCTTTCACCCAAGTTCTCCCCCAAGCCCCAGGCAGGTGACAACAAGATGAAGTATCTATCTTGAATCTCCTTTAATAGCAGTGTTTCTTTAGTCCCCTTTACTACCGGAACTGAACTTCGTAGGTGTTTTCAGTCTGTATTCACTATTAAAGAAACCCCTCCGAACAGTATAATGTAATATAAAGGAGACTATCAGGGACGATAACTTACTTAGCTCAGTCTACAACTGCTTAGGCATGGCTACACAGGAAGGTAACGAAGTAGCGCACTGTTCATACCTGTATGTAGGACAATGAACGGAACAGCTGTATTTGCTGACTGATACAGTTGTGCTCTAAGGACTCCAGTACTACAGGTGGTGTTGCTGTTGGAGTGATTTCCTGAAAAGGTGAATAGGTTTGGTAAAGTTCCAAATGTAACAAAGAACAGTCTATCCTTACCTTACACAGTAATTGTATTCTTGGAAAATTGAGTGATGACTAAAACTACAAGAATACTTCGTGTTATATTTAAAACAGAGCGAGATTCTAGGCTCAGAACAAGTTTTCCATTTTCTTGTCATTTGGAAGTTGTGTAGGAAGAGGGGCTGTTCTCTGTTGTGCAAGACTTGACTTTGTGGGATATTGAGGACCCTTTGGGCCTGTCCCTAAAGGCCACCAGTGCCACCTTAATCACTGTGTCAACCAAAAATGCACCCACAAAATTTCCAGGGGGCCTTATGAAAGGCAGAACAGCCTCCATTGAGAATATCTCCATTTTGTCCCTGTACCTAAGTTCAGTCCTCTGACAGGATGGTAGTGCTGCACTACTGATTGTCAGAGCCACGATTTTTTAGGAATGGAGAGGCAAGGAGAGAGCAGCTCTTCACTTTGCTTTATTTAGTCAAGGAGCATTGAAGCAGAGATTATGAACTCATTTACCATACGAGCTGGTCAAGAGTACCATTTGCTGCACTGGAAAATACATGCTCTGAAGATGCTGAAAGCTGCTCCTGTAAAAATGCTGTTCTGGACAAGTAAAACTGTCAGTGCTGCTCATTTTGCAGCTTCTTCACCAAAGGATGATTAGGTTACAAATTTTGGAGGCTGGAAGACTGGATTGGAGTCCTGATTTTTGGCAAATCTGCTTTAGCCACGGTTTCCTCATATGCTTATTAATTATAGTGCAACCTTCACAGGTTGGTGGTTAGAATGAGAGTACACACTTAAAGTGCCTAGCATGGTTCCCAATCAAAGATACATGATTGCTAAATTCTCTCTCTGCCACTGATACTATACTCAGTTAATTTTTTTTAATCTGTTGCTTGAGAGCTAGCTGTGTGCTCCATGATGAAATAGTTATACGAAATCTTTAAAATAGGGGGTTTTGGTCCCCTCTTTTTCCTCTCTCATTTTATTTTTGGTGGTATTGGATATTGAATCCAGGGCAGTGGTGGTGAACTATGGGCACGCATGCCACAATGGGTGGTTTGTATCGTTGAAAGCTCTGGAAGGTTCGCCATCACTGACCCTGGGCCTCACACATGCTAGGCAAGTATCCTACCATTGTGTTCCAGCCTCCACCCCTTTCCCCAGGGCTTTCACACTGAGCTACATCCCTAGCCCCATTTTTATTTTTTTAGTTTTAGATAGGGTCTTGCTAATGTGGGTTTGAACTTGTGAGTCTCCTGCCTCAGCTTCCCAGAGTGCTGCCATAATGCATTTATGCTGCCTTCCTGGGCTCCCAGACTCTTTATCATTTCATTTTGAGACAGGGTCTCGCTAAATTTCCCAGGCTGGCCTTGAACTTGAGATCCTCCTGCTTCAGCCTTCAGAGTAGCTGAGATTATAGGTGTGTACTACCCTACTATGCTAGGCTTCCCTTGTAATTTTTTTTTTGAAGTATTCTTTTATTTTCACTGTTATTGGTACATTTTAGATATACATAATAACATTCATCATAGGGAATTTGTACGTGTACATGATATATCTTCCTTCTACTTTTTTTTCCTATTCCCCTCCCCTTCCTTCAACTCCTCCCCCTCCTTATTTACAAAAGCTTTGTTTTCATTTCCTTGTATTTTTTTTTCTTCTTTTCCCCTCTCTTTCTCCCTCTGCCTCCCCTCTAATTTTTAATGGTAGTAAGTAAATAATTAAAATGAACTTTTAATTGTATCTTAGTGGTAGAGTGCTTGGTTAGCATGCCTAGGACCCTGGGTTCAATCCCCAGTAGTGCCAAAGGAAAGAAGAAAACCTTTTTTGGTTAACCTACCTGCCATTTAGGGTATTTGGAAACTGGTCATGTAAAGCTGTTTGGAGCCTGATGCTTATCCATTAAATATGCTGATTCCAAACTGTTTCGGTAGATTACCCTCCTTAGTCTTTAAGACTAGCTGTGGACATTAGTATATCCCAGGTAGCAGTGGTCTTTGTTGTTTGTTTTTTTGTTTTGTTTTGTTTTGTTTTGAGGAGGTGCTGGGACTCGAACTGAGGGCCTTGCACTTGCTTATTCTTTGTTTTTGAAGTCATCTTGGAGCGGGTAATTTTGCTAGTACTGCAATAATTTATTGCACCTTCAAAATTAGATTGTGCCATAGAAGTAACATGTTTTTATAGTTAAGTTAGAGATTTAGCAGTTTGATTTTTACTAGGGAAGTCTGGTGTGTGATTTTCTTCCAATTATCCAGTGAATGATTTGAAACTGCGTTTTCTTGGTTCTTGTAAAATGTTATGGAGGTATATATATCTTGCTGTACATCTTGTTTTCAAACTTTAGCAGGAGGAGTTTTTTTTCAATCTTTAGTTTTCTTTAGTAATTAAGATAGTGATAAAAAAAAGATAGTGATCTAGATGGCCAAACCAATTCGAGAAACTTGCTTTTTTCCTCTTCCCTCTGATTCTCTTGTCCCTTTTCGTTTTCCTCCACTGTAAGATTGAGTCTCTTCAGTGAGCTCTTTATAGTCTCTTTTTTCTTATTTTTCCTATCTTTATTTTCTTCTTCCCCATACCTACTTGGTTCTGCCCCAGTTTCTTCAGCTTCTAGGTAAACGTGTGGCACTTTTCAAATCTTTATTTTATTTTAATTCATTTTATGTAGAGAGGTGGCATATATTTGTAAAACAAAAGTTCAGTTAGAGGATTGATGTCATTTGAACAGGATTGTTTGCATATTGTGATTTCTGGGTATTTTGGCATTTCCTAGTAGCTGTTTTGTTTTCATTTTTTTGAGACAAGGTTTGCCTGTCTTCAGTCTCCTCAAGTGCTGGGATTACGGGCATGTACTGCTGCACCCAGCTGTCCTAGTAGCTGTTTTATGATTTTTTTTGTATGGCAGAGATTTTTGTGACATGCTTTGTTTGTCATTTCATACTTATGGGTCATAATGTCCATATGATGCAGAAACAGCTCTGTCTTCAAGGCCTAATCACAAAGGAAATTCATCTGGGATGGAATGGAGGCTATCAAGGCAGAAGGAATTCTAGCCAGGAAGCTAGTAATGAATACTGATTGTGAGCCATGAAGTACTTGGTGTGGGCTGGTAAATTTTAGTGCTTCCCTGAAAGTCTGCCACTTCCTGTGGTGTGCACGTGAGTGATTCTGAACTGTCTGCCCTGAAAACAGAATTTGCCCCCCAGTTGGAGGGTGGGGGTGGAGCTAGGATAACCAGATTGTATAGCTGGAGGTTGAAAGGGCAAAAATTGATACACATTAAAGAGGGAAAACTCCACTCGAGTATATAGAGTAGTAATTCTTGTTGTGGGAATATTAGATTAGAGTGAAAATTGTTCGGAAATTACCTGAGGTTAAGAGTTTCTCGTATGTATTATTCAGGAGCTTTTTGAAGCTAGGATGGGAAAGTGTTTGAGTGGAATGTGCTGCTAGTGGTACCTTAGTGGAGTGTCACTTTACCATTCTGTAACACTATCTGTTTGTCTCTGAAAAAGCTAAAGAATTGTATCAACACTTTAAACTATCAAAATATACCCTTGGAAACTCTTGACATGCCCAGTAGTGGTAGGTGAGCCTGTGGTAACCAGATATATAAGCCTGTCATTAAATTCTCTTGCCTAAAATTTCATGAAGTGTTCACCAGATTGAATTTTCAAAGAGTAGATGTAACTAACTGCAGGAGGGAATGTGCAGTCAGGAAAGATAAACTGCATTGGATTAAGCAACATTTTGGCATGGAAATTGAATTTTAAGTCTGAGCCAGCCCACTAGCCGTTCCTGTCCCGCCTCACTTTGGTCGTGAGAGAAAGATGCCTCACAAATATAAAAAGCCAAATTAAGTCCAGTTGAGTCCGATTTATTAGCCAGTGATCAAGAGGCACTCATGTGCAAAAGCTCTCGACCCCTTTCTGCGGTATGACCAGAGCTTTTATACAGTGGGAAAAGGTGGTTACATTTTACAAATGGAATTCTGCTGATCATTATAATTTTTTTTTTTTTTTTGGTGCTGGGGATCGAACTCGGGTCCTTGTACTTTCAAGGAAAGCACTTTAACCACTGAGCTAAATCCCCAGCCTGCTGATCATTATAACAAGCAAGTGTTTATACCAGGTGTTGGTTATCGTTTTAGCTTATCTCATTTGCGTCCTGCTAAGGAGGATGTGAAGTTACAGACTCGAAGTGGATTTTATGATACTAGGCACCAGGGTGAGGTAAAAAGAGGGGGAACTGTGTAGATAAAAGGGCTTGGCAGGATTCCTTTGTGAGGATTCTTTATTATGTAG
>PVJO010000083.1:150223-286347 GCA_004026905.1 Hystrix cristata | reverse complement strand
GTCTCTGTAACTGCCCTGGGAGATTTGCAGAACTGTGTATGGAATGAGATTTCGGTGGAAGCAGTTTGCAAACCTTTAAATTTTATTAAAAATTTCAAGTACTGCCTTTTATCAGTTTGGCCTCTGACTGCAATACCAGAGAAATACATCTAATGTCTTTTAATTAAGTTCCTTCCTCCCTTGAAGCCAGCCTTCTCAAGAGCTAGGAACTGGAGTCATCAGTGTGAGGCCTTTCTTGCCTCAGAATCATAAAATTTGTATTAGTCCATGTTTGCAGTTCATAATTGATATAAGGGAAAATGCAACTCCCAACCTGCTAGATCAGATGTGGGAAGTTCGTGTCTGCCAAAATAGAAGAATGAATTCCAAAGGACAAAGGCAGTTAAGAGTAAGGAAGTTTTATTGCGGAACAGGAGTAGCTCTTGAGAGACACGAGGGGTCCTGGAAATGTTGCCTCTGGGGCCCTTTGTCGGATGATTTGAACAGCAAAGTCACAATATGGGTACAACATTGGTCAAGCTATAATCAACCTATAGGATTACAAGTATAGCTGCTAAGGCTCATGTTGGTCCAGTAAGGAAACGGGTCACGTAGCAAGGGTACACGGAAAGGACAAAGGCATTTTTGGGAAGGGATGGATCCAGTGCTTTGGTCACACATCTGGGCAACTGATGCCTGTCTGGACTTCCTGGACCAGGCGGGGCTAATAGTATAATTCCAAATTTTTGCTTATCCCGTAGGGAGGCATGTAGGCTTGGCCATTGTATCTTTATTTTGAGACTGGGTCTTCTTCAGATGAGCCTCCACCCACAATTTTGATACCTTTATTTTTTTTTCTGCTGACTTCCTTGGGAGCCCAGTCCTGTTCTGACTGTAGATTAATTTATGTCTGACTTAGCTGCCTATAATATATGGTTGCCTTCATCGTGAGAAGTTGGTACAGGATGTAACACATCTTTAATTAAACTCGTGTTCATGGGGAACCTCGTAGTAAACCATTCTTTTGTTTTCTTACTGTTCACCCACCTCCTGCCTGGTGACTTTAGGAAGTCTCTTATCCAGTCCTTCCCGCTCTCCATCCTTTAATAAGACGACAATTTTAAGAAGTAGTGATCATTGTGTTAGTTTATTTGCTAAACTAAACGGTGACAATGCATATCTTTAACTTTTAAACGACTGTATATGCCTTTTCCAGCCCTGTGAGACAGCGTTAACTGTAGGGTGGAAAGTGTTTATAGACTGTGTTTTGGCTTTAGACATACCTGAATTACAGGGTAGATGCTCATCATTAACTGTGACTGTGGGCACAATACTTAACTGTTTTGGACTTTAGTTTCCATATGATTTTTTGTTTGCTTTTTTGAGACAGAGTCTCACTATGTAGTTCAGGCTGGCCTTGAGCTCATTATGTAGCTCCAACTTGTGGCACTCCTCCTGCCACAGCCTCCCGAGGGCTGGGATTACAGCCGTGTGCCACCACACCTGGCCTAGTTTCGACATCTTTAAGGGAATTTTATAATCATAACTTTTATAAAGCATTTGTTAGGATAATATAAATTGTGCTGCACATTGCTTAACATAGAAAACATACTTAGAAAATGTTCCCTGTTAATATGTGTCTAATAATAATAATAGTCTTTGAAAAATGCACAGAAAGATCTCCACTGTCAGTGTTTAGGGAGTTTTAAATCTTGTTTTTAAATAAAAGTTGTTGTTTACTTATGAATCATATAATTTAGCAATTTAAAGAACAGTTTTGACTTGGACCCGTTTTCCTCCAAACAGGAGGAAAGTCAAACTGAATCAGATGAGCGTTTTGTCTTCCTTTAGTGGGAAGTCTTGCATGGTCAGGTTTAGTGACTTGCTTAGTTTCCTGAGAATCAAATTCAGGCTGTTTTTCAGTTGCCTTTGAATTGCAAGGTATTGGGGTTTGGGGTTACACTAGAATTGGATGGGTTTTTGATAGTTCTGAACATCCCAGATGTGATCAACAGATTGGTCAGCAGGTTTATAATCTAAGCCTGCTCTGAAGTGCAATTCAGAAGAAGGAAGAAAATACAAAATAGCTGATTTCTAGGGCATAATCAAGTACATCATTACAGAATTTGAGAGGATATAAACTCCCTAAGTTCACAGAGAATGTGTGAATAAGGCCATTTGTGGTTTCGCTTAATGGTCAAGAATATGATTCAGGGTAGTACTCTTTACTGTATTCTGGGGATTTACTGGTGTCCAGTTTTCTCTGGTTACTGAACTGGTTGGTAGTAAAGTGAATGAAACCAGCATCTTTTACCTCTCCTTTTATATTTGTTAGCATTACCTTTGACCGGTGAGTGGTGCAGTTGGAGCCTGACTGAGACAAGGCTCTTGGACCCCACTGTTTCTGGCAGTGAGCATAGCTCCTCATGCAGGACCTTGGGGCTCTTTTCTGTAATTCTAAAACTTCTCCTGTGTTGGCGAATGACGTGTTTGGCTGCTCGGAGCCTGTAGTTCCTTACAAGGAGCAAATGTTGAATCTGAGAGGTAGTTTAGAAGAACACAGTCAAGGAAGAATAGCTTGTTAATTACTATTTTTTCTTGTCGTCCAGACCCCGAAAGTTTCAGGAGTTGAAAGGCTTGTATGAATTTGGAGGTCTTGACCTCTCCTTAAGTATAGAACCTCCCTTGCAGACTTGGATCTGTGGGGTGGGGTTTATCTCCAAAGGCGAGTATTGCTATGGATATAAACAGAAATTTTCCACTTAGCTACCTCCATTTTTAGGTAGCCCAATTACGTCCTACGATAGGGAAACAGTTCTGTTTCGTTCTTCCTCTCGTCTGGAACATTCTTAGTCTAACATTGGCGCACCCTCACCCTGCTGTCTGCTCATTGCAGCGGGACTGGCCTAACTCCTGCACTTTGCCAGGGGGCCGGGGGGTGGGAGTGCGGTCAGGAAACTGCTCAGAATGCTTTTTCTTAGCTTCTTGCCCTGTATCTTAAGATACTGCCTCAACTGAGAAGTGCCGAACGGATCCTAAGTGGAGTGAGTGGGTAAGATAGAGAGTGCTTGCCCTATAGTTTCCTTTCCTGGGGCCAACTCCAAGTTTTTCAAATAAGCCTGGATTACGGTTATTATTTTGCTTGCTGCTGTTGCCTCTTCCTCTTACGGAAGTATAACTTCAAGCACATTCGGGGAAATGAAAGTAGGCATCAGCTGTAGTTTCCAGAGAGTGCCTCGAAATGTTGGCTGAGGCATGGCCTTCACCTTAAAATTCATCAGTGTATGTTCCTCATTCTTTTTGTAGCTGGCTTCTAGAGACAGCTAACTAAAATAAACTATGTAAACCGAGCCAGTAAGAACCATTTTTATTTGAAGGTTTGGCTTTCTGGATTGTAGTTTCTGAATTTATGGGATTATGTGATGAGTTAGGCCGCTGTTACTTCTGGTTCAGCTCCTGTGCTGACTCTAGTAGTTAATTCTTGCTCTGGAATGAAGTACACACTGTCCTGTTTGCTGTGCCTGAGAGGCTGTGTTCAGGGAGAGGCTGTCTAATGGTAGACCCCTGGGCTGTTTGTTTGCCATAGGCCCAGGAAGGAATAAGAGATGGGAAAAGTCTAATCTGAACTCAGAAACCTGCAAGAGAAATTTGCCATTCAGCTGAAATTTGGACTGAATCCCAAGAAAAAATACCGATAGGTCAGTTAATACTTCTTGTTGAGGCTCACAAATGACATTGCATCTCTCACGAAATGCTTAGCCATCCAAAAGAGAGATCCTGACTTGGCACATAAACCCCCTGCCCCTTGTGATTATCTTTCATCATTCTCCTGAGTTTGAAAAGGTAATGGTTTGTGCTGTAAGGAAAGAGGCTCTGCCCCGAGACCTGAGGCTTTCTCCTTCTACCAGCTGGGCCCATTGCCGAAATGCTTTCTAGTGAACTTGCTTTGCCTGGCCAGCACCTGGGCTGCCCCAGCTTGCAGTTGGCCTGCCTTTGCTTCATGAGCTTCCCAGGGTGGTTCTTCTTCTAAAGGCTTGTATGAACTGCTATTACTGTCTCTTTATAGTTTAAAAATGAATCCTTTTTTGTTCTTTGCAATTCATTTGCTTTTTTTCTTTTCATTACTATTAACACCTGTTGATTCTTTTTTTTTTTTTTCTGGTTGGCCTGTCACTGCATTCCTGCTCCCCCTCCCTCTAGCTGGGTTTGTCAAGTCGCCCATGTCAGAAACTAAGCTCACGGGGGACGCCTTTGAGCTGTACTGTGACGTGGTCGGGAGCCCCACGCCAGAGATCCAGTGGTGGTACGCAGAAGTCAACCGGGCAGAGTCTTTCAGACAGCTGTGGGACGGTGCTCGGAAGCGCCGTGTCACCGTAAACACCGCCTACGGGTCAAACGGCGTGAGTGTGCTGAGAATAACCCGGCTCACCTTGGAGGACTCTGGGACTTACGAGTGCAGGGCCAGCAACGACCCCAAGAGGAATGACTTGAGGCAGAACCCTTCCATAACATGGATTCGAGCCCAGGCCACCATAAGCGTCCTTCAGAGTGAGTCCAGCACCCTACAGTAGTAGTACTGTAGTCATAGAGGTGGCCCGATGACCCTTCCCTTTGCTTCCTTTCCCTCTTCCCCAGTATGATCGCTCACCCCACCCCTTGTCTTCGTTTTTCAAACCCATGACCCTTCTGGTTGTAGTGTATGAAAACATCTGTGGCGACTTCTTCTTTGCTGTCCTCTCTGCCTCCCTCGTCCCCCAACCCTCCTCTGTGTCTTTCTCCTTAGGAACAAAGAACTTGAGGAAATCCGTGATTGTCCAAAGTCATTCATCTGCGCTGGGAAGAGGTGGGGAGGGAAAACTGGGAAGGTTACAAAATTTTTGAAAACAAAAAACCAAGACAGGCAAACGAGGGTAGTGTTGAAATTGTTTCTTTCCCTCCCCTTTAATTTTGTAGTAGGTTTCCTGCTATCCTTTTGCTGATTTTTTTTTTCCTTGTGCCTTTCTATTTTTGTTTCTCTCCCCAATCTAACTACTTCTATATTGTGTGTTTATCTGTTTGAAGCTCTCTGAATAGCTGCCTTCACCTCTGTGGTTTTAAGTTTGTGCCTGCCCAACCTCTTCCCTCACTGTAACTCAGTGTCCACTGTTTTGTGATGGGAATGTTGACTTGGATGCAGTGTGGTGATGTGTTTTAATTGCTGGGTGGCACGTCAGCTTGGATATTCCATAGTTGTAGCCCTTTTTCTTTTCTAAAGCCAGGGGCATGTTTCTCTGACAGCAGCCCTCTACTGCAGCAAGACACCTCCTCCCTGGGCCTGCCCATTCAGTCTCCTGAGATTTGCCTCTGTATATGTTACCATTTGGAGCTAGGTGACAGAGCTGCAATATTATATATTATATATTCCCCCACCTCTGTGCCCTGGTACTGGGGACTGAACCCATGGCCTTTCCCTGAGCTACATCCCCAGCCCGTTTTATTTTGAGATGGGATCTTACAAAGTTGCTGACGATTAGCTCAAACTTGGCATCATCCTGCATCAGCTGCTCAGAGTGGTAGGCAAGATATATTTTTTAAAGCCTTACAACAACACTGTCTCAAAGTCTTTTTAAGAGTTGCACCTGATTCCTGTTTATAGATAGTTCGGCTTTGATGAGTCCCTTGGCACAGGGACCTTCATTCCAGAAGATGGTAACCCCAGAAGTAGTTTGGATGCCGTTCACACTAGCCTTCACTTTTTGCTCCTTGAAAAAAGAGGAAACTAAATCCAAACCTTGTTCGTTGTTCCTCTGAGTGAGCACCTGGGTAGAAATCCTCTTCACCTTTTGTAATGGGAACAAGGAGACATCTGACACAGCAGCTTTGGTGGCCACTTCCCTTTTTCGAAAGTGACTTGCTTGCTACTTGTATGATATGAAGGAAGGGGAAGTCACCATAGAAGCAACGCTCCAGCCCTGCATTAGACCTGGTTATAATTGAGGAGGCTCCTTGGGTTTTCCACATTATCTTCAAGGGCTCACCGAGAGCTGTAGCGGCTTCAAGAGCTGACTGATTTAGACAGAGTGAGTAAAAGTAGTAAAATACTATTTTCGTGAAGAATGTGGTAATAACACAGGAGGTAATATGACCTGGGCCCTGAGTCTGTATGCTTATACGAAAAAAAGTGAATTAGTGCCTGATCTTTGTAGCCAATTGGAAGACCCGGTGGGGGTGGGCGACCAAAAAGAAAACGGCCAGAGAGGAGAGAGGGGAAAGGCTGCTGCAGTTGGCACTGTTGACGGAGAGAACCTGCTTCTGTGAAGGGGAAAAGAAAACCTTGTCTGTGTGAAAATGGGGAACATTAACCCAGTGGTTTTTCTTTTCTTTTTTTAACAATTTTTCCCCCTTGCACGCCTCCTTCTCCTGCCCCCTTGCTCCTTTCCTTTAAAAAGCAGAATTACCCAAATGGCCACAAAGGTGTGCAGAAGTTTATAGGCCTGGCCTGGGCTGGGTGTTTGCTAATTTACTTCCAAGGCCTGACTCACAGCTTAGAAAGGCCACGAGAGCTAGAAAAAGACAAGGCTTTGGGGGTACCTGCCTGTCAGTCCTGAGAGTACACAGCACTCCCCAGTTTGCTTAGACATACACTTCGTAACTTCAGGGGGTTTGCATGTGGTTGAAGCAAATCCTGTTAGTCAGTCTCCCCAGACTTCTCCGTCCCACTTTAATCCCAGTTAGTGGTTTTGGAGAGCTAGGCTGTTGCTGCTGCTTTATTTTTATACCCTAAATTAACTCGAATTGTTTTATGATCTAAGGCATTCCCAGAGATACTGTCTCCATGGGAAGGTTAAAGTCTTCTAAGAATGACCTCCCGGCAATACTCCTCTCAGAGCTCTTTGAGTAATGTAAGGCAGGAACAAAAATGTGCCCAGTAAGGGCATCTCGCCGGCCACAGCATGTCCTTCACATGTACATGATGGCTAGGGTGAGGGTCTCCTACCCAGTGCTTCTAAAAGGAGTCAAGGGCAAGTAACAATGTGCGAGCCTCTCCTAAATGTTCATCTCTCTTGGACTTTGACTGGGCAGCACTCAGCCATAGAAATAAAAGCCCCACCTTCATCCTGGTGCAGAATGCAGATGTGGCGCCACGGCCAGAGGAGCACAGTCTAGCACAGGCTTCCGTGTACAGCAGTCACAGGAGGAGAGGTACCCCACACCCCTCCTGTGTTACAGAATTGAATTTAAACCTACATTGTCCACTTGCTCCCAGCTGACTTTCCTGGATCTTTAACACTTAAGGGGAAAAGTGCTGGCCTTTGCCTTCCAAGAATTCTTGGCAGAAAGTCTACCAGGTTGCTTTCATCAACTTCTTAATCTCCCTGAGCTGCAGTGGGCTTTTGCATCACCACAGGTAAGAGTAGCATTTACTTTGGCCTCCTTGTATTTAAACATCTGGAAACTCTTGGCCTCATTCTCAGAGTTCACCCTTTGTCGGTGCAGTCTGAGAGGAAGAACCAGCAAGAGTCCTAAGTGGGACAGACAATGAAATTGGATAATAAAAATTCAGTAAAAACCTAAAAGTGTGTTTGGGTTTTAATGTTGCCTTGATATTTTTTAATTTCTCTTCTGTGGAGTACTAGTTCTATCTTTTTCTCTTTTGTTTTTGCTTGGTTTTGATTTTTCTTGGAATTGTGATGCTTTCTGCTGATGGTGTGTGTGCGCCTTCCATTGCAGGGTTTGCAGCCGTTCTGCTCAACTTCTTGAGGCCCAGGGATTTGGCTTCTGTCCAGTGTGTCTTAGAAACCATGGGACACCACTGCGCTAACATGTTTACATGCATCTGCTTTTGTCTTAATGGCTGCTATGCCTCCATTATCTGTACTGTAGTAACTGTTTAATGTTACTGATTAGGACCAGTGCTGACTGGAAGATAACTTTTATCCTTTTGTCAGAATTGGAACTCAGAACCAATTTGTTAGTTGAGAAAACTTAAGGATTTGTTTTATCATAAGTGTCTTTGAAGATACCAGCTCTATAGTGAGAAATCCTATATTGGCTAGGAGGCCCTCAAGTCACTGCGTTTTCCAAGTATCCCATGACTTCTCCATTCTTTTACCCTCCTGAACAACAAGAGTTCCAGTGAAGGGAGACAGTTCTGTCTTCAACAATTCAGTCAGAACTACCCTGCATAAAAGGGTAAGGGGGAGTTGCTACAGAGATTTGGAAGCGAGGTAAGGAGAAGTGGGAAGTCAATCATGTGTTTCAGAGAAAGAATTGGGAGGAAAAAGAACAAATAGCTCTTACTGTGGATGGGAAAAGACCTCACCCCAAAGTGTTTGACCAAAAGTAGAAAAAGAACTAAACATGAGAAAAGATTAAAGACAACAAAAAACAAGGACCAGACATAGCCATGTCCTGACTATAATACAGCAATGAAGATTTCAGAGTACTTCAAAGATAAATCTTCCATGTGTGATATAGTGTGATTTAAAATTTTCCTGCTCAGTGTGTTATATTTGACTCATAGGATACTTCCAAAAGTAAACAGGTGATCCTATGTTTTCTAAGCCCAGGAGAGACCCAGAAAGTGAAGTACATACCTTGCCATAGGGTGGAAGGTTGGGGTAGGGGTATTTTGGAATGGGGGATAAGGGCACAGAATTCAGTCAAAATGGGTTTCTAAGCCCAGTTTTGCCACTAATAATAATTACGGCTTGCATGAGTCATTTTACTTCTAAAGCTTTTAAGGAGGAGGGTGGAGGACCCTGAAGCTATAAGGGCCTTGCAGCTCTAAAATTGTAGGAGCCCATAATACCAAGACTTACTGCACTCTAATATAATCGTATTACCTTAAAATGGAGTGTGAAGTACAATTCTGAAAAAAATTGGGAATAAATATGGGCCAGGGGAACAACTAACGGAATTTTCTCTCCTCAGTATTCAGAAAATGAAGAGTTCCGGTGGGAAGTTTGCTTTAAGGATCTGGACTTTTCTGCATTAACAGCTATGGATCATTTGCCGTAGGTTTAACAGATTTAAATGTAGGCAACACCATACATGTATTTTACTATACCTATTACTGTTCCACGGCCCAGTGACTCCATAGGGAGTTTACTAGTTCTATGAACGATAATGCCTTTGTCTTTAGAACTACAAGGTGGAGCCTGGTTTTATAACTGAAGTTGAATTGGTTGGTGGTTCTCATATCGTGAAAAGGTGATATTCAGAATTATAAGTGGGTTGTTGCCAGGACAAGCACCTGTAATGCTCCCATTCTTTCACGTCTAGGCCAGCTGGTCTTCAGGCTGTTGTCTGCGCTAGTGGTCATTTGCTTTTAATCATTGTTTTTCCTTTCTTGACTTCCTCCAAAGTGGCAAAGTGAAAGTCCTCATGTAGTCCTGTCTGCCCTCCCTCTTCTAGTCTTCCCCTCCCACCCCACCCGACTCTCAGGCCAGGGCTGCAGATGCTGGGTAGCTGTGGCCCCCTATCATTATGCCCTCTTATTACAGAGCCAAGGATCATCACCAGTGAAGAGGTCATTGTAAAAGAAAACTCTGGCCCTGTCACCCTGCAGTGTAACCTCACCTCCAGCTCTCACACTCTTACATTCAGCTACTGGACAAAGAATGGGATAGAACTGACTGCCACTCGTAAGAATGCCAGCAACATGGAATACAGGTGAGAAGAGGGGTTGGCAGTTCCTGGGAATGTGGGAGGGAGCAGAGCTGAGATGACTTTAATGTTCGTAATCCGTAATGTTCATAATCAGGAGTTTGCATGTACAGGTTGAAATGATGAATTTGAGAATGTTATTCATAGACCTTATCTCCTAGGCGTGGTTGTACATGCCTGTAATCCTAGTACTCGGGAGGCTAAGGCGGGATTGCTGTGAGTTTGAGGTCAGTCTGAACTATGTCGTAAGACCCTGTCCCAAAAATAAAACCACTATCAATTGTTTTATTACAGTGAGTCGAACTGTTAACAAAATCGTGACCTTTGTAATGACGTGTTCTTTAAAGGTCTTACCAATGCATTTCAAGATTTACCCTGGAGTTGTCATGTGCATGTTTAAAAGACAAATCTGAGAATGTTTTTTTAAAAATACATTGTGAAGTCTTTTACTTCCATGAACTGAACTGCGTACCAAACTGTGAACTTTGACATGAGGTGTATTTAGTCCTCACCTGGGTGGTTAATTCAGTATCTCTGAGACGAGGTCCAGGAATCTATAAAAGACGCCGAGATTATTCTAGCAAGTGGATAGGTGGATAGCCACCAGTAACCACCTCCCTGTGGGAACAGACTGCGGGCAAGAGGGAGTGTCTTGCTAGGGGCGGCAGTGTGAGGCCGTGGAAGAATTGCCAGTGGAATGCAGGCCTCTGACCCACTCTAGTCTTGGAGGGATCAGAGTGAAGTGGGCTTGAAGTCTCAGAGCAGGACAACTACTGAGTTACTGTTTAGGAGCCTTAGGGTCACCGTGACCTGAGTAAGATCAGCAGGCCCAGATCTGGAGTGAGGCTGGTCACCTGGAAATAACCTCTGCAGAGAGAGGAATGTGTACAGGTCCTAGTTACTTGGCACCCAGTGAGCTGGTGCTTTTTGGAACACCTTGAACACATGGCACCTCATTTTTCAAAGTAGTTTGTTTCTGATTGGAAAGCAGTCTGGAAAAAGATCAGCTAATTCTGCTTTGCAGGTTGATGTAGTGCAGGGAAAGCACTGGTCTGAGGCCAGGAGAACCTGTGTACCCAGCGGTAGCCAGGGCCTTGTGCAGTGTGTACCAGCACTGGGAACTTCGACTGCCCTCAGGAGAGCCACAGGGGTCTGTAGAGCCTTTCCCTTTCTTCACGTGAGAAAACGAAGCCCCAAAGAGTAGTTCTGGGCTGCTTTGAAGGCAAGATACTGTATCTGCTAAATTTTAGAACCACGACTAGGTACCAGGTCTTGTGACTTGCTAGACATGGTACAGAATTGTTTTCTTTCCCTGCTGTACCAGTATCACTTAGTGGCAAGTTAGTTAACTATGTCCACTGTAGTTTCTTCTGCTAGGAAAGTGGAGATGTAGCCTCAGCTATATCCTCATAGTTTGGAGAGGATTCATCAATTAGAGACTTTGGGTGTCTCAAAGGTATGTATTCCTGGTCTGCCCTACAGTTTTACAGCTTTTTTTTTTTTTTTTTTAGACAATACCTGTTTCAAGGTAGCAGACATCCAGTGACACGAGCAGCAGGGGAGGGGGTTGTACTGTTGCCCACAGGGTTTGTGCTATAACTTCATGAATGTTCACCCTGGCTTTATGCCTCTTCCTCTCCTTTTTTCTTGGCTTATTTATCATAACATCCCAAGATACTCTGCATCTCTAGGGATTTTCAGAGATTCCACATTTGTGGAATAACAATTTAGGAGTCCCTCGGGGCTGCCCAGTAAGTCACCCACAGAACCAGGTTCGCCAGCTTCTGCCTAGCCTGGAGGGGTCCTGTGTGCTTCGGCCCCTTCCCAGTGTCTAGTTCAAGGGAATGGTGTATGGAGATGCTGAGCCCATATGCATAGCTTCCTGCTAGAGCGTTGTCTTTCCCAGTATATCTAGGGGAACTTAGAGTTGGTCTGAGCCCTAAATAGGAGTGACTGCTGCTTCTCCCGCACACTCTGAAATACTTGCTATGAAGAGCAGCTGGTTTCTGTCGTTTCCTATGGGTGCATTTTGATTTTTCAGATCAGGTATTGGTGTCAAATTGAGAAGACATTGTGACTGCTCCTGTTAGAATATTATGCTGCTGTGGACATGCTGAGACAGGCCTGAGTTAGGCTATGCCTCTCTTCATCCACAGTGAATCTTTCATATTCTCAATACTTCTCTCTCTCTGTCTCTCTTTCTCTCTTTCTCCCCCACCTCCCACTTCCTCTCTCCCTCTCTCTGTTTGCAATACATATTTCAAAATTTTTTTTTTCTTGGTCATTTTCAGTCTCTTTATTCCTTGTCCCCTTTCTCCTTCCCTGAAGGGTCTGCCTCATTCATATTCTCTTAACCTGTGTTTCTTTTTTGGAGTGAACAGAAAGATGGATATGTGATTGGACCAGTCAGTGGATAAGACTAGTTTTTTATTTATTTTATTTTATTTTATTTTATTTTATTTATTTATTTTTTGGTGCTGGGGATCGAACTCAGGACCTTAAGACTAGTTTTTTATTAGATATTAATTAGTGCAGTAGAGATTGGATCATAACAAGTATCATATTTTAACCACTAAGCAAAAGAGCAAGAGTCTAGTCCTATCTATTTATCTCCTGATCTAGAAGCTGTTGATTATACTGTTTTCTGTAATTACTCACCATGGGCTTTTCTGCACATTCGCCGTGTGTGTACACCAGAGTTTACTGAGGTGGTGTGGAGCTGCTCATCCAGCAAGAAGGCTTGTTTGTGATCATTTGTGACATTGAGAGGTGCTGTTCTGGTCACACATGCATAGTACATGTCCTTTCTCTCACGCTACTTAAATGGGTCTGAGTCTGTAGACAGTTCTTCACTGTGAATTTGTGTTCATTTAACCATTCATTTGTTACTGATCTCCTTACTGCACTGCAGGCACACAGGTGAGGTGTTGGGTAGAGAATTGTGCACCAGTTCAGTAATGTGTGCCCACATAGAACTTGGTTCATTAGGAAATCAGTGTAAATCGAGCAGTCACGTACATTCAGTCACATACAGTCACATTGTGTTGAGTGCTCTGGAGAATCCCAGGGCAGTATGAGAGACAGATACAGAGGGTGGAAGATGTGGGGAGGAGTGACCTGACCGGTGAGCCCAGACCTGGTGGCAGAGGAGTTAGGTAGGCTAAGAGTGATGGGAAGAGTATTCTATGTAAAGGAACATCTTGTGTGAAAATCTGATGTAGGAATGAGCTTGACTCATTGGAAATACCCTAGCAGGGCTGGACAGTGCACAGGATAAGGCTAAGGCGGGAGGCAGGGACCAGATCATGCAAGGTCTTGGAGTTTATGATAAAACCTTTTTTTAAAGCTGCGTCTCTGTGGCTGATGTTCTGTTGCTAGATTTGGTTGGTTGCTTGCTCAAAAAGATAACTAAAAAACAACTGTCTTGGGTCCTGTTAGTGGGTAACTCACCAAACCACATGCTACTAAATATTTCAGTCTCTAGTAAGGCTCAGAAAAAAACTCGTTTTTTGTTTTCTGTTCTTGTTTATCTGACTAGAACTATGAGGCAAGAAGTTTTTAGTGACAGTTCCATCCTGTTGATCTGAGTAAAAATTGTAATCCTTGGTGTGGCCCTCTGTTCTGATTACTTATTTTTCCAGGTTTTTCCCCTAGTAGACTGGAGCATCTTAAGATTAGGGGCCATGAGTCATTCCTTCTTTGTGCTCCTGGCATCCAGTAAGGAGTAAGGCATTCATGTTTGGGATGCACAGAGGGAAGTTTTGGATTTTGGTTAGAACAGGTGAGTTGTGTTAAGGAGTAGGATTTGTAGAGTAAGGTCTCTGATGCCCGCTTTGAGTTTCCTTTTGCTGTATATTTTCATCATGCTCAGTTACCTCACTTCATTTTTCTTCTCATCTCTGCAGGATCAATAAGCCGCGAGCTGAGGATTCAGGCGAATACCACTGTGTATATCATTTTGTCAGCGCTCCTAAAGCAAACGCCACCATTGAAGTGAAAGGTACAGACTGACAGAAGCCATGGTGTGTTAGCCTCCTGCTCCTTCAAAGATATCTCCTTGGTTTGGGCTCTTAAGTCTCCAAGCTCTTCTTGTTTCCATTTTGAGACACAGTGTAATGTTATGGTTAGGACCACAGATTCAGGAGCCTGGCTTTAAAGCCAAACCCCATCACGTACTAGCTGTGTAACATGTGCAAGTTTTACCAGCTTCTCTATGCTTCTGTTTCCTTGTTTGTAAAATGAGGATATCAGTATTTACCTCATATAGGATTAAAAATCCAAACTGGGGCTGAGTGACATAGCTCAGTGGTACAGCACTTGCCTAACAAAATTGAACAAAACTTGAAGAAGAGCTTAGTCACTTTCAGAGTTTCTGTCATGTGGTAGGAGATGAAAGAAGTATCTTTGTGACTTAGCCCTAACTTGTAAGTTGAGGAATGGACAACTTGTCCTTCCTTGGGCTGCTGGATTTAATTCTGAATGCCTGAGGGCCTGGAGTCACAGTGGTTACAGGTCACAGGCCAGAGGCTGGCATTTGATTTCTTCAGTGGCTTTTCTTGGGGAGATCTAGGTGCCTTTCTGGTTTTGTGCAACTTGAGAATGATGAGTGAGGCCCTCCTCTAGCCTAGGCGACTGAGCTATGTGGAGACTTTCACGTAGGAAATTTGAGGCCCTTCAGTGTCTGGGCTGGGCCCTAGGCACAGAGTCTGAGCAGGGCGGGGGAGTGGGTGATGTGTCCAGCTGGTGCTCTTCCTTATGCCCGAGGAATAATTACTACACACAGTTGCAAGTCCCGGCTAACTGGTCCTCATGGATTGGGAGGTAATGATTTCTGCGAGTAGAAGCAAAAGATTTTTTCATTGGTTTGGCTGCTCTAGAAGGTGGGAGTCATCAGTTTTCACCTTTGCTCAGCAGATAAGAACCAGTAGTAGAAAGGGACAGAGAATAGGCTGCAGGCAGGAGCAACCTCTGTAACTTTGATGTGGAAGTTACTGTTCGCATGGTGTCTTCCATGGTGCCATGCTCAAGGTGCAGCCTTTCTGTTGCACTTCTGATGGACCACAGCCTTTGGTGGGGAAGATGGAACAGGTGCAGTGTCCTGGTTGAAAGAAGCAGACCTTGAGAAAATACACTTGATCTTAGCGAAAAGGCTGAGAAGCGATGAGAAAATTCTGTTTTAGGAAACTGCAGGGCATATTTTGTGACTACCTTGGATGTAAATAATGTATATTAGTGTCTCAGGGAAATTCATATGAAATTCTAGTCTTCCTCTTCTCCTCTCCCCTAACACTGGACAGAAGGCTGAATGCTTAGTGTCCTGGTCTTTTAGGTTCTGGATCGTTGAGTCTGGTAAGGGCTATGAACATCTGCCTTTTTCTGTATAAGTTGAAAAGGTGTGCACATGCCCCGGGTCATATTCTAAGCTAGCTTCTAATTGGGGTTGGGTAAAAACTTGTCTTACAATAGAGTGAAGCTATTGTCCTACATACTCTTGTTCCCTCAGTGTCCATCTGCAGGGTGAGATTAGAGACATTATCTTTTTATAGCTACAGTGATTGGGAAAAAAATCTGAGTAGCAGACTTTAAGAGGTGATTGTACTTGAGAGCAGAAATTCAGGGGATTCAAGGAACATAAGTGACCTCTTTACTGAAAAGAGGCCCTGAGAATCTTCTTCATTTATAGCTTTTGCTGAGCCAGCACTTTAGCGCAATATAATTCAGACCAAAGATAGCTATTTCTTCAGCAGTTATTCTAAATTCAGCCTGTTTCTTTCCCATCTGGCTTTTCCTGGCTTCCAGAAGACATCTAGGGAGTTGCTTAGGCTTGGCACGGTGGGGAGTAAAGGACTCAGCCTAGTCAGGAGCTAGGTCTTCGGTGTCTACATGTAGTGATGAAAGCCTTGTGTCTGAAGTAGATTCCCCCCCGCTTTTTTTTTTTTTTTTGTGCTCGGGAATCGAACTCAGGGTCTTGTGCTTAGGAGGTAAGCACTTTAACCACTGAGCTAAATCCCCAGCCCTTTTCCCTCTTTTTTAAAGGAGAGGGATGAGGCACAGTGTAAATAGGAGGTTTAGATCACTCATAAGGGTTGTTTCCCAGGTGTTTGTCAGGTGACCTGGTGAAGGCAGAGCCTGGCTGGCCAGGAAAGAGGAAACAGCTGGGATGTAGCCTGAAGCCTGGCTTTTCTGGGATCTGCCAACCTCACTTTTTGATGCTTCTGAGGTACAGGCTTCCAGACTCTACACTTTATAGAGGATTTGCAAATTCATAGGTATTGGAAGTTTCTACATCTGTATTCCTCAGCCTCCTGCCTCTTCTCTTCCCTTTCCTTTCATTTTCTGAAATTAAAATACATGTTCATAAAACAAACTTAAAATTTCTGTATAATTTACAAAGTAAAAAGTAAAGGATAGGGATAGGGATTCTCTCTCATGACTCCCAAGCCCTGTCCTCATCCTCCACCAGTTTGATTAATATGGGAAACAAGGAGTTTGTTCTATTGCTGTTTTTGGGATGTGATTTTGGTGGTCATCAGAACTTCAGCAGCAAACAAGCCCCAGTCTCTTGTGTGAGGTGCAGCCTGTTCTCAGAAAGCTGTGGACCTGTTCATTTATTACAGCTGCCTCTCTCTGCTCACCAGGAATTTCTAATGAGTTTGTGGCTACAAAAGTTACATTGGCCTTGTTTTTCCTCTCCCTACTTGTTAGTTTTCTTTGCTTTTTAATATTTCTTAGGACTACCCCACCTTCCGTAGTAATGACAAGGACAGCTAACATTACTGCACTCAGGACTGCAGGCACTGTTTTGTCCCGGCTTCTTCAGTCTTCACACCTGCACTGCAGTAAATCCTGGGGACTGAACACAGGACCTTCACACTAGCTATATCCCCACCCCCTCCCCCCTTTTTGCTACGTGTATTCTTTTTAATTAAAGGATTACTCAGTGAATTTTAAGCATATAAAATCACTAATTTTAAATGTGTTTTTAAAGTGTATGTATCAGTTTACGTTAGTAATAAATACTACCACCCACATCAGGATATTGAATAAAAATTATTTTTGGCGGGGAGTTGCTGGGGACTGAGCTCAGGGCCTTGTGCTTACAAGACAAGTGTTCTAACCATGGAGCTAAATCCCCAGCCCAAAAATCTTACATGTGAATGCCACATAGTCTCTTAAATGCGAAATTTCTTGTAACATGCTTATTTCTACCTAATAAAAATGTTAACTCTCCATTTCTATGACCTTAGAGCTTCTATTACCTTTAAACCCTTTAACCTTTGTTTTTACAAATATAAGTATCTTGAATCAGAGTTTTTTTTTTTTTCTCTCAGTTTGGATCTTATTCATTGGTAATTTAACCAGTTTATAGTTCACCTCTGTCTCTGTTAGTATCTTTAATCAAATTTTTACACTTAACTTGGTATTTTTCTTTTGCTACTTTTCCTTGGTATTTCATTTGCTTCCAATTCCAGAAATTTGGAAGGTATATAATCTATTTTTATCCACAACTCATTGACAGACTGATTTAATGAGCGACCATCTGATGCAGTAATTACTTATTTTCCCAGTTCAGCATTTCAAACACATCCATCCGTCTTCCACCAGTGCTTTGGAAATTTTCTCCTTACATTATAAGTATTAACATTACGAACTTGTTAGCGTTCTTCTTTTAAAGGAAATAGAACTGTACCATTTTCCATTTTTGTCCAGTTGACATTTAGAATGTCTTTACTGTTTTTGTCCTGGCCACAGTGATAAAGCACTTTTATCTAACATACACTTGGCCTAACAACATGTATCTTTATCTATAATATTACATGGCAGAAATGAAACAGTTTTTTTTTTTTGCCAGTGTATTTGGCATGCACTTTGACATTTAAAACTACATAAACTGAAAATTTTGAATCTAGCTTACAAAAATATTTTTTGCATTTAGGTTTATCATTCTATATGTAACTTCTTAATTAGTTTTAACCATCAAATCTTTCATATAATTATCTCCCGACTCTTTTTCTGTTGGCTGCAGTAAATCATTTCAGCAAAATTTTCAGAGAAGGTTCTTAGTTGATACTTTTTTAACCCCTTGGTATCTGAGAATGTCTTCTGGTCACCCTTCATATACAGATGTTAACTTGGCAGGATTTATAATTCTTGAATCTTTTTTAAGAGAAAATAATTATTTTCAGTATAGATATTGTTCCATTGTCCTCTGGCATGTAGGACTGTAACAGAAAAATCTAAGGTCAGTCTGACTTTCGCCCCTTTATAGGTAACCTGCTTTCTCTGGATACTTGCAAAATTTTTTCTTTATCCTTGAATTTTAAAACAGCAGGATATGTCTAGGTGTTGCTTTGTTCTCATTACATTTTTAAAGGTACCCACCCGGTAAGCCTTCTTTGTTTGCAGGCCTGCTTCATTCTTCAACTCTAGAAGTTTTCTTCAGTTAATTTCCTTAATTACTGTTTCAAGCTTAATTTGCTTTGTCTTTTGTTTCAGGTATTCCTATTACAGACAGATTGTATCTCCTGGACAGGCCCTCTACATCTCTTTTTCTCTCCTTTTTTAAATTTCTTTGGCCTTTTCCTCTGTATTCTGTGAGAATTTCTCTTGTTTTGCATTTACTTCAGCAATTTTATTTTGCAACCAGCCTTGGTTATGTGCTTCATTTAAATGGAAGCCCACAATCTCTTTCGTGGTCACACACCAGTAGTCTATAATTAAGCCCACATGGCTAATTAACTCACCTAAAATTTTCAATACCTTCTAGATGATTGCTGTAGACTGGTACACCAGTATCAAGAGGGAGCATTTTCTCAATTACTTAGCTCTGTTCCTTTCTTCTGAATTGCAGTCTTATGACCTTTTCATTGTCTCCTAATGGGGTCCAAAAACGACGTCTTCCCAAGCACCAAAGTTGAAGAACTTTTTTTTTTTTTTTTTTTTTTTTTAAACGGGGGACGTGTTCTCACTGAGTTTCCCAGCCTGGGCTTCAACTTCTCATCCATTTCAGGCTGCTAGTGTTCTGGGATTATGAGCATGCACCACCACGCGTGCTGTACGTATTGTCATCATTTCTACTTTCTGGGTAAGAAAACTGAGGCTGAGGACTCAACCCAGTGTCATAACTGGCACTGTGTCATGGGGGTCCCCAGTAGCGCCAGGTTCTCAGCCAAGCACGCTACTGTCAGAAGCTGTGCTCCTCAGTGCCATGCCATGCTGCTGTGTTCCACATATAATGAGTAAAAGGCCTTAGACTGAGAGCTTGAAGAAACAGTTTCTAATCTAGGCGCTATCATTAAATGCACCTTGACCATGTCCTGTCTGGGCCTCAGTTTCCTCATGTGTCAGGTAAGGTAGGAGGAGACAGCTGACCTGTAAGGTTCCTTTGTTGTGTATGGTTCTGACACTCCAGTTCTTTCATGGACAAAAGTGAGAGTTTGGTATTGAAGTAAGTGAATTCTGAGGTCCTTTTCCTATTGTTGATGATCACCTCCTTGTACCCTACACCTCTACCCTGCATTTTCCTGTCTCATAGGGATAGTCCCTCCTTGTAGTCTCCGGCTTCCAAGACTGCTGCAGAAGAGGTGTTGGAGCTTTTATTAAATTCATCTGATGTGTGGCCTGGGTACCAGATGGTTTAAAAAGCAGCCCAGGTGATTATAATTTACAGCCATGTGGAGAACCACTGTCTGGTAGAATCTTCTGCACTTTCCCGTCACTGGTTTCACCTGCCGAAAGCAGTGATGGTCCTAGACTGCTCTCAGCCTCCACAACCAAGGATGTACCTCCTCTGTGTGGAGAGGCTTGTCGAGCCAGAAGCCTGCATCATTCTTACTTCCATCCAGACCAACCTTGTATTCCTTCTTGGGCTTAGCCCTTGGCTAGCAGTAAACTTTAAATTCTTCCTCTGTCTTCAGTCAAGACTTTATTTTGCCTGTAGTAAAGATGAGATGTCTGTTGGGTTGGAAAGGTTGCTTAAAGGAAGCAAAAAAGATGATGAAATGAGAGTGTTTAGTTGGAAACAGTCTGCTCACAGGTAGCACCTTAAATGATAGGGTTTTGAAACAAGTTGCTAGGTTGTAAGTTTGCTTTGAAAAGCGAGCACCAAACAGGCAGTCTAGGAAGTTTAAACCTCAGGGTCTGTTCGCATCAGCTTCAAGTGATCGTGCCTCCTTTGCCTGAGCTGGCGTGTTCTGCAGCCTGTAGCTCAGCAGAGAGGTAGAAACTTTGCTCTGAGTGCAGGTCAGTCAGGCAGCAGGAGCCACTGAAAGGCAGGCGTTTGTCCTTAGCCAAAGGCCCAGGATGCCCAAATAATGAAATGGGGTCAAGTGCTTTTGGGTAGCCAAGACTGTTAGGGACCCTGCATGACTCTTCATTAGGATGCCAGGCCTGAGCTGTGGCCTTTCCTTTCCCTAGCTGGTTGCTTAATCTGACTATTTGTTTCTGCCTTTGATCTCCAACCTTGTAAAGAGTAGTACAGAAGTATAATTTAGGAGTACAGAAGTATAACTTGATCTCACAAGACAGCTGGGAAATATGTGGGTCTTGTTCCCATTTTACCAGAGTGAATACCGACACTCAGAGGGTTTTAAATGTCCAGCCCTAGGTTGCCCAGTGGGTGAGTAGTAGAGCCTTGAGACTGCCCACATTTCTGTGGTTTAAAGTCCAGATTGTGTTCTCTGCATCATTCTGTGTGGTGTCAACTCTGACAGGTAAGTCAGCCCCCCTCAGGCTCAGAGTGTCCTCCAGCATCTACGAGTGAAGATAATACTCGGGCAGTTCGCTGTGCAGTTACAGTAAAGCATATTGTATTTTTAAAATTTTTTGTGGACCTTGTTCTTGTTTATTTTCTCCATAGAAAGGTACAAAATACAGATTGCAGCATTATCATTTTCTAACAGTATGATTTTAGAATTAAATAACTTTTGCAAACTTCAATTTTCCAGTTTGTGAAACTGGGGTAGTACCTGCTTCATGAGTTGATATATTTACCTATTCCTACATAATAAATTATCCTAAACTTCGTGGTTTAAGACGACAGACATCTGTCACTCGGCAGTTTGTGTAGGTCAGGAATTGAGGGAGCAGTGTGGGGAGTGTCCTGGCCCAGCATCTTCCCTGAGAGTGTAGTCTTCTGTTGGCTGTGGCTGTGGTCCCTGGAAGCTCAGCAGGACTCCAGGACCTGCTCCTACGGTGGCGACCGCAGCATGTCACTCCAGAGGCCCCTCCACAGGCTGAGTGTCCCTCTAGCACGGCAGCTAACCTTCCTGCAGGGTGTGTGGTTCAAGAGCAAAGAGAAGGCAATAGTGCCTTTTATGAACTAGTTTTCAGAATTAGATAGCTTTATTTATGCTTTATTTTGTTCGTTAGAAGGGAGTCACTAAGTCCAGCCATCACTGAGGAGAAGGGCCATGGGTTTCCCCCTTAAAGTGACATACCAAAGAATTAAAAAGCCTCTTCTGTGTGGCTGAGCCCTGAGGGGTCACCTCACCCTGGCCCCTGCTGATAGACATGCCCTGAGCGCTTGCCTCCTTCCTTGCTGTGCACTGTCCCGCCAGCAGGTGGGGCACAAACGGACAGTTTTGTAGTCACTCCCTTTAGGGGTATAGTGGTGTGCCTTGATCCGTGTTTTCTCTGCTGGGTACTCTGGTGAAGCTTTCACCATCTGAAGGATGAATACTCAGGGTCTTGTTCTCTGGACCGTGTTAGGTAGAGGGGGTTCTTACGCTTCATGCAGCATTCTTCAGTAAGATGAGGAGAAAACAACAATCGATGTAACCCATGGGAACTCTGACTTGTAGGCTTATACTCTGCTCAGTTGGGTGTGGTTTGGTTACTGAGCTAAGCTCAGCCTTTAACATATTCGGGATGGGGCTGTAATTTGTATGTCCTGCTGCCGGGTGATGGTACATGCGTGCATGACTCCCATCAGGTGGCTTTTTATTAATTTTATTAGTAAAAGGATTGATTAAACGTGATTAGACCTCTTTGTACCACCAGTGGTACAAGTCACCTGATGGAATGGTCACACGTGTACCACCAGTGGCTCAAGGTGGCGGGGGACATGTAAACAGAAGTGTCTGCAGAACCCTGCAACAGATGAGTTCAAGGGGAAGCAGTATTCTCCTGAGGAACACCAAGGCAGGCGTGAAGACCAGCCCCACCCTCTCCTGCTTCAGGCCTTTTCAGCCCGGGTCCGTGCACAGTGTTATGATATGCAGTGTTATGATATGTAACCCTGAGGAACCTTGAGGACTGATACTCCGAGTAAAAGCTGACAGTCCTGAATTCAGAATACTAATAGCTTTTCCTGACAGTCCTGAATTCAGAATACTAATAGCTTTTCTCAGATAACTGGTCCAGAGTAGGCGCTCTCTTTGGGGCAAAGGAGAATGAATGTGGGAGAATATACCACATGCAAGCTGATTTCCGAAAGTTCTGTCTCTACCCAGGGCCACATCCATGAGCATCAGATTTGGTACTCAGCTGTGTACTTGTCGGCCTTGCTTGGGCATTAGCTGTGCATCCTGACCTTAAAACTCCTACGTCTTGACATTACTGTTACTCTCATTCTCCTCCCCAGTGCAAGCACAGTGAGAACAAGCGAAGAAAAGCTACTCAGGGCTTTCTGCGGTTTGCCTTGTCTTAGTAGCTGGCAAGTCCATTGGCACTTACTCAGGCCAAAACCTTGGGGTCATCCATGACTCCTTTTTCTCTCGTGCCCCACATCCAACTCATTAACAGCTGTGTTAACCTACAAAATATGTCCAGGAGCTCAGTGCTTCTGTCTGTTTGGACTGCTGCTGCCCCTACGCAGATCCCCCTCTCTTGCCTGGATCATGCTAGTCACCACTTGCTTGTTGTCTCTCTGTACAGTTGTCCATGTAGTAGTTAAAAACAGACTTGGAAGTCATCATTGGCTCCTGACAGGCTGAGTTTGTAAATGCCAGTGACCTACAAAGCTTTGGCTGATCTGGGTCCCCAATGTCTCCCAGTTATTCTACCTTCTTGCTTATTCCTCTTTGCTGTTTCTCATATGTAACAAACACACTAGTGCCTCAAGGCCTTTGGTTGTCTCTCTGGAATGTTCTTCCTGTACACTTGTGTGACCTCCTGACTTACTGTTTTCACCACTGTGCTAAAACACACCTCAACAGAAAGGCCTTCCCTGACCCTCTGTGACATACCCACCCATGGAAAGTGCTCAGCAAATGTGTCAGCATGGGGTAGCTTTCCTGCTCTTCTGCACTCAGTGTCGCGGTATAGCTGTGGAGCTTACTCTTTAATATGTTTTGACTGCAGAAAGCTCTAAAGAAGGGTGAGTAGTAGGCCTGGTATAGCTGTGGAGCTTACTCTTTAATATGTTTTGACTGCAGAAAGCTCTAAAGAAGGGTGAGTAGTAGGCCTGAAAAATGACAGTGGCTTTGGGAAGTTTGGCTTGGGAAAGATAGACCCAGCCTGACTACTACTCCCTTGGTTGTAAAGAATTTGGACAGGGAAAACAAAATGATATTTCTTTATAACATCCAGTCTAGAAAACATTCCACACTGAGTGGTGCTGAGTGGGTCTGTTTGGCAGTGACTGGTCAGAGGGGTAGCTTGCGGTCTTGCTGCCCCATTCCTGTCCAGGTATCTCTGGAAGTTGAGTACAGGACCAGGTCGTGTGCCTCGGTAGCACAGTCTGTGAGAAGTAGGTCTTCGGGTTGTTTCTAAGCCAAGAGAAGCTGAGCTAGTCAAAGGTAATGCAGGGGCTCATCCATGATTTGGTACAATTCTACATGAGTTTGCAGTCTTACAGTTAATGTTTTGACATCTTATTTATGTATCTTCAGAAACACTGGGAGGCAGGCAGGGTTGCTCATTATCTCCATTCGATAATGAATATAGAACTGGAGCAGGGAGTAATTAAAGAGCCAGCAAAACTGGAGTTTGGACCAAAACCTCTGGATTATTTTCCCCATCCTGGCCAACACATTGATTTCTGGCCTACTTTGAGTTTCACTGCTTTCAGGTAACTGGTTAGGGATTAATTTAAAACATAGTTAAAAGGTTAAATTCAAAGAATTAGCCCATCTTATACTTCTTGGATATTTGAAACTGCCCTATTTTGGCCTTTAGCTGCTACTTACTTCTTTCCAAGCAACCCCAAAAAAGTAGAGAAGATCAAAAGCTGCTGGCATTAGTGCAAATGCCCAAGATTGGATTCATTGAGACTGTTGCAAATCAGGTGTTCCAGTCAGATTCTTAACCTGCTAACAAAAGCTTTTGAGACACTGTTTGAATTTTCTGCTCATTCCTTTCCCCCTTTGAAAGCCCAACTGGCTGGGTCCCTCCCTCTTTCTCGGGAGAGCCGTAGTCCTTGATACTCACCAAGTAGCTTTTCCAAGCCCTCCTTGTTTTTACGTGCCTGTAGTAGGAGTCAGTGTTACATATTTGATCTCAAGGATGTTTCATTTCCTTAAGGGACTATGACATTTGACATCCATAGTTGTTTTTAATGTAGGTGTTTTAAGAAAAAATCTGCATGGGGAGAAGAGACAATAATGACTTTGGTTTACATTTTCTTTAACCACTTACACAGTCTATTGAAATACAGGACGACTAAAAATTGCAAGTTTTTATTAATTTTTATAAGATAATCTAATAGGAGATATAAAAACAGATTTTGTCGAATTTACTCAGTACAAGAATCAGCTGGTTGAAATGACATCTGTATGAGCGATGCTCAGGACAGTCAGTACGTAAACAGACATGCTTGGAGTAAACCATTAAGCGATTAAGGGGAGTGTAATTTGGGACAGTTGGGCTGTGTCTTTTCCACAAGGTTGGAGAATCACCCACGTTAGTAGAATCTCATACATGAATAATTGTGATACCTGCTTCACTGCTTTTGGGGGTGGAGGTGTGGAATGGGGTTGGCCTCCTTACCCTATTCTGACCTGAAATGCTCTTTATCAGAGCTGGATGTGAGGATGTCCCAGAGGCCAGCAGGGAGGGCCTTTGGATCCTGTTCAGAGTAGGCTGCTCTGGTAACCATGTTGAACTCTTACACAGCTGCTCCTGATATCACTGGCCATAAGCGGAGTGAGAACAAGAATGAAGGGCAGGATGCCATGATGTACTGCAAGTCAGTTGGCTACCCCCACCCAGAGTGGATGTGGCACAAGAAGGAGAATGGTATGCCCGTGGTGAGTAGGAGGAGCCCTGGGTCTCCACGCCTGGGTCTCTCTGGTTGCTGCAGTTTCTCCAAGGGAGGTCCAGACATCTGGACTAGTTTCTGCAACAGTTGTACCTTGGATGTGTGCATGGCCTGAGCCAGTCTCTTAGAGTGGGGAATGATTTACACCATGTGTCTGGAGGACAGTATGTGTCCAGTATGAACTCTCTGTACATGGTTTGTTAAAGCTGTCTGTCTGCTAAGAGATTAGATTGCTTGCCTTCAGGATATGACTCAGAAAGAGACAGGCCTAACCTTTAACATGTTCATGAGGGGGCCATAATTCATGTCTCACTGCTGGGTGGCTTAAGCCACAAGTGGTTTAGGGATGACTGTCCCATCAGGCAGCTTTTTTATTAATTTTATTAGTAAAAAGACTGATGAAAGTGATTATATCTGTTTGTACATCCAGTGATACAAGCTGCCCAGTGAGACACTCATGCACGTATCACTGGTGGTTCAAGCTGGGGGGAATGTGTTAAACGTTCACTGTAATGTAGTCCACTGAAGTACCTTGCTTATTTTGGGGGAAAACAAAGGACTGAAGATAATCGTGCATATTTTTAAAGAACTCAAAGGAATTGGGGCAACTCGAGGATACCCAAAGCCAGTTTTAAGCACTGGTAATTTGATAGTATTTTCCCCTAAAAGGTAAGGGGAACACCTTTTCAAACTCGTGAGATGATTATGATAATGTCTTGATGGTCAGTGCCTTAGATTCTCTTGTTTTCTCTCTCATTCTGTGACTTCTAACCAGTTTCCCTTTCTGTCAGAGGGATGCTGAACATCCCTCCTATCCCTCGGCCTGTGTGCCCAACATCATCCTCTTTGTGCACCTTCTTTGATTGTCAGTCTGCAGACTCAGTAAGATCATCTAGTTCAGCTTCTTTGGGAAGGTTACATAGTAACCAAGCCTCCTGTGCAGTTGTGTTTTTTTTTCCTTTCAAGTATAGTTACTCCCATTCCATGAGCTCTTGAGAGTAAACATGAAGTGTTAATAGCAACTCCACAGGAGCAGTGGTGATTGAATTTCAGAGCCCTGTTGGAAAGGAGATCAGGACAGAGTGGGGAGGTGAAGATGTGAGTTGAGTCTTTCCAGGGCAGGACCTTGAAAGATCAACAAGACATTGGGTTTTTCGAGGTGCTAGCCAGGAAATCGCAGTCTCTCTCTACTGGGGCCTGGGAAGAAGGGCCTTAGCTTTTGCAAAAGCAGGTTGAAATTACTTAGTGGGTATTTTCATCTCCTGAAGGATGGAATTTGAGAGCTTTACATCAGCTTATCTTTTGAAAGCTGTGATATCCACATGTCAGCCTTACCAGCAAACACAGACGGGATTGCTAGAGTGATTTGGGGGACAGCGTTCTCCTTGAGCTGTATGCTGTCTCTATCTTAGTTGTTGCAGCATGGAAACACACAGGCCTGGATTCACCTGTTAGTGTACCCTGAGACTGGTGCCGTACCCAGACCCCTGCCTGTGCACTGTGATCTCTTTTCACACATGTGCAGTCTCCGCCTGGGGGAGCACACCAGTCCTGCTCCACAGCTCTCCTGCCTGCTCTAGCGCAAACATCAGGCCTTCTCCGACTTTCCGCAGTGGCTGCTCCCTGTGCCCAGGAGCACGCCCCACACGCCTTCTGCTGGACTTTGTGGTACATTCTTCCCCCTTGAGGCCAAGATCCTTTGTGTCTCCCTGTCATCTCACCTTGGCTTCCATGGGATATGAAGTAGGTAGTGTATACTAGTAGATATTTGTTGATTAAATAACCTTTCCTTTAATTAACCCTGTAGGTCTGAAAAGAAAGAGAAGTTAGTAATTTCCCCCACTCTAAAAGCAAGTCTTAGCATTGTTTGTCAAAAAAGTTACACTTCATTAAGCATAAAGTACAAGTGCTGATGTTGACACCATCAGACCTGAGGTCTTCGGATGTGCTGGGGCGGATCCTACCCTCCTTCCACATTGTCCTCCCACTTTGCTTTCTCATCTGATGTTGGAGGTCACATTCATTAGATTGTTGATCTTTTCGGGGTCAGCAGGCCGTAGGCCTCCTCACACTCTGGAGGCCAGAGAGGTCTCCAGAGGGACTAGTGGGGGTGCGCCCTCTTTCTCCGAAGTTCATTGATTTGTTGTTTTGGAGGTTGATATCAAAGGGCAGTCATCAATGAAGTGTGCAAAATGCTTTGAACAGAGACAGTGCTCAGACACTGCTGTCTCATTCCAGCCAGCGTCTTTGTAGTAGTGGAGGCATCACCCTCCCTCAGGCCCTGGCTCACCTACTTGACTTTTGTGCTTCCCCACTTCTACAGGACATTGTCAATACCTCTGGCCGCTTCTTCATTGTCAACAAGGAGAACTACACTGAGCTGAGTATTACGAATCTCCAGATCACAGAGGACCCTGGCGAGTACGAATGTAACGCGACCAACGCTATCGGTTCTGCCTCTGTTGTCACGGTCCTCAGGGTACGGAGCCACCTGGCCCCGCTCTGGCCTTTCTTGGGAATTTTGGCTGAAATCATCATCCTTGTGGTGATCATTGTTGTGTATGAGAAGAGGAAGAGGCCAGATGAAGTTCCTGACGGTAAGAAAAATCCCTCCAAAGCAGTAATGTTGGGGCTGGTTCCTTGGTGTGGTTTCGAAGTATCCAAAGAAGGAAAATGTTTACGTACTGGCTACCTAACCTCCCACCCCTGAGAGGTTTTGCATTTGCCACCTAGAGCTAGAGCTGTACGTAGGCATTCTCCAAAGCCCAGACCCTGCCCATCAGGGCCCATGGGGAATGGGCAGCTGTTGTCTCTCTGCTCAGCTCTGTCATCCTCCTGTACAGCTCATCAGGCAGATTTAGCTGGAGGAGAGTCCAGGTCAAGCCTAGGAGCCTCCCCAAGATTGCGGGCCGCCTGTCCTTTTAGGCGGATTTCGGGTATTGAATCGGTTGTCACAGGGTTGCTTGGTGTAGCTGCCATAGGTCACTGCCCCAGTGCGGTCAGACCGTCTGAGGAGAGCCATTGGGATGAGCCAGCCTCAGCTTCCTTGCCTGGCATTTGCCAGGTGCCCAAGGCTCTTTGCCACCTGGTTTCTCTCAGACAAGCACAGTGGGGAATGTGTGAGACGTGCCCCTTCCCAGTGAAGTCAGCAGTCGCTGAGTGCTCCTGCTGGGAACCAGTGACCAGTGCAGGCCTCTGAGGGTCACAGAAAGGAGTAGGTAGTGCTGGATTTTTAAGCGTTGGAAAGAGCAGGAGCTGCCTTACGCTGTCAGAGAAGCTTAGAGTCAGTAAACCTTTGGGTATTTATTTTTTTGTCATAGATTTTCATCTCTAACCCCATGACGGCAGTTGGGGAAGCTCCTTATGGGGCCTGTCCCAGTTGTACTTCAGACTGCTTCTCATCCCGTCAGTGGCTGAGAAGTCTGTGTGTCTCTGTGCTCAGTGAGGGCGATGGTGGACTGGCCGCTCCAGGGCTCACGTCAGCACACTTGTGCACTTACGGTGTTGTGCCCCACCTCACCCCATCTCGCTGCGTGGTGCTGGAGAGCAGTGAGGGACTCCCGCTCTCTTGGAAAGAACTTGCGTGCCCCCACCACCAGGCTCTGATGGGATGCACAGGAGAGCAACAACTGCTGCCCTTTCTTTTCCTTTCTTCTCAGCAGCTAATTCCCTTGCCCACACTCAGTAGTCAGTGCTGAGGCTGGGAGGAAGTACTTTGTTGACAGTAACGACGCCTGTGGGAGGTCTGGTGCCCGCCCCCTACCTGTGCCCAGAGCAGTGACCTGGCTGGTGGACTGGGTTGACTGGGCCAGAAGCAGAGGGGCCTTGGAAAGTGGTCTAGTTGGTGCAACAGGGCTGAGCTCACAAGTTTTTCCTTCCTGTCCTGTGATGTGAAACTCTGTTCTTGGGATTTTCGTGTATCCTGAATGCCTTTTTTTGTCCATATTAGGACGCCTGAGACAGAGCGCACCTGTATTTGACCCAAAAGGAAAGGGAGGGAGAGCGGCCTGTCTCTCGCGTTGGCAGCTCTGCTCTTTGGGAGTAGTTTATGCTGTATTCTTGAAAAGGGCCTTCACCCCTCAGAGTGCTTCAGCTTTGTCAAGTACCACCTTCCTCACGCTGCCCTTTGCAAAGGTTAGGTGAGAAATAGCAGAGATGGGTTTCAGAACCTGATTGTCAGTTTTAAGACAAGGCTGGTTGCTGCTGTCATGAGCGACACATCGGCTCATCGGCACAGCCCCCTCAGCGGTTCCAGTTTCTTCACAGCGGCCACTTTGTTGACGAGGCTGCTGTCACAGCAAATGTGGTGTTTGTTCGGGTGAGACTTGAGAAGTGGTCCTGGGTCGGTTCTGACAAGCGCAGGCACACCCGCCCAGAGTTTGGTGGTTACCGAATTCGAAGTGGGCCCCAGTTTGTTACAGGGGATGTCTGCTGCCAGCCAGTCTCTGAACCACTTCCGGAGGGAAAAGCAGCTCTTACGCTAAATTAGTACAGCCAGGGAGTGAACCCTACATAAGAGACATGACTGCAGGCTAAGTGCCAGTGAAACCCTGTTGCTCGTCTCTTGACTTCCTTGCTGCGGTTGGATGGGGGTAAAAAATCTGTGGTGGTGGAATGACTGCAGGTCTGCCTTCTCTCCGTCCCTGCCTGCCGGCCGGTGTGGTCCAGGCTCCACCCACAGCCCTGCCCTTGCACTAGCATTTCTGTTCCCCAGTTTCTTGTCTCTGTACTACTTTCTCTCAAGCTCCTCCCTACTCCTACCTCCCTCCTCTTCCCTCCACCCTCCTGTCCTGGAAGTGATCATTTACAAAAAGTTGGTTCTTCAGTGAGCTTTCATTATGCTGCATTTTTTTCCCCTCTTTAGCCAATTTCCCTCACCTCTGATGAAATTCATAGGAAAGAAACTCAGTGAATGTGTTCTTCCCATTTGCCCTCCCAAAGATACATATAGATGGATATATGTGTACTCTCGAAATGATGAAAGATACACACTATCTGATACAAACTTGGGGAGTCAGAAGAGGTGAAGAGCTGGCTTACTTCTATCATTATGGAAATGGGATTTTTATTTTTGTTTCTGCGTGCTGGGGATGGAACTCGGAGACTTGTGCATGCTAGGCAAGTACTGTACCACCAAGCTAAATCCCCAATCCCTGGAAATGGGATTTTTTTTTTTTTTTTTCTGGTAGGCCTGACATGGTTTTTTGGTACTTACATAGGTACTTTATTGTCAATACTTACTGCCCATTTCAGACTCACTGAGCCTTATATGAATTCATAATATTCGTATTTTGGGCTGAGTTCTCTGTAACTCATCTCTTTAGTAGACAAACATTAAGTGGATAGTACAAAAGTATAAAAATAGACACATTTAAACTTACAGGGAGTTTGAATGGGTTTCACTAGAAAATCTTTGACAGATGTTCACACCAATACTTCCGGGTAGAGGTTCATCTTACCTCCTAGAGTCCGTGGCAGCCATAGTACACATGAGCCTCATGGTTGACTTTCTTTGGGCACTTGCTAGAGTCTGCGAGTCAGTGCCAATAACATGTCTTCAGGTGGATTCTCTGCATAATCACTTTTATGGTCAGAGATTTTAGGAATAGTGAATCATGGAGCCAGATAAGAGCTTCAGTTTTTCACCGATTCTATTCACTGAACCAGTTTAGCCTTCCATCTGTGTTCTAGTCAGACACCTGCTGAGAGCAACTGCTAGGTGCTGACTGAACACAGGGAGCAGCTGTGTGTGTTCTCAGGCTCCCTCCCCAGCCCCTGGGAGATGGGGTGACACTGCCTAGCCACTTTTCACTTGTGCTGGACATTTTAGTGACCTCACAGACATTAAGTTAAGACAGTGGGATCTGATTTAAGAAAGAAAGTGCTGTTATCAAAGACTTTCCTGATTTTCATGCAGGTATGGTTCTCATAAGCAAGTCACAGGGACCCTGAAGTTACTGGTGCAGGAGATAATTGAGGATTTGGAAGCTTTTTTGATGAGTCTGATGTATCAAACTCCTTTAGACCCTTCCCATTTAAGCAGTTACAATGTTCCAAAATCTGTTAGTTGGTAGCAGGTGAAGCTTTACAGCAGTCAAGGATGCGACTATAAAATGATGCCTAGAACACATTGATCTCTTTACCATGGGCCATCCGAGTCAGTGACAAGTTACCTTAAAGAGAACATGCAGCAGGACCAAATGAGAGGAAAGTGGAGTAACAGCCTCCCCCCTCACCACCCCGGGTTTAACGCTATTCTCAGATCAGGCCAGATTGAAGTGGCTTGAGAACCGTGAAACCCCTTCCTCACCGAAGTGAATGCAGAGCTCTGGACAGAGTCAGCTCATGGTTGCATTGACTCTAAAGCCATCTTTTTGGAGGTGATGTTGTGCTAGGCATTGCAGAGCACCCCCTAGGCTGCAGGCGGGGTTTCCAAGGTGGGTGAGGGAAAAGGGGAACCCTCGGCGAGCACGCACCAGCTCCCCCCCGCCTGCTTTGGGCAGGCGGACTCCAGCCACATCTGTCTCCATCGTCCCGTGCCCTCTTCCTCTCCTTCAGCCACGGCTCTGCATAGTCCCCAGGTGGAGAGAACTGTCATTGTTTAAGGTGCCTGTCTTTGGCCTGAGGGTTTGGGGTATGTTGATATTTATCGGTTACTATGACTTCTTTTTTTTCCCCCTCAATTGCATCAAACCCTTAAAACATGGTGGTAAGTGAGTGATATGCATGCTTTTGGAGTTTGTTTAATCTCCGCTTCAGTCTACAATGCACAGTTCATGATGTTAACACTTTCCTTCAAGTTTACTTCATTCACTTTCACAACTAATTTGGATTTCAGTTTGCTGTTTAATCCTCATTTACTTTGATTTTTGTATGTTTTTTCTGTAGTTCTGTTCTTTCCCTCTCTCCTGACTTCCCTACTAGGGTCAAGTCATCCTTTTGTTTTTGTTTTTGCTTTTTGTCTGACCTTTAAGGGAGACTGGTGCTGCAGGTAGTGACTTGGTGCAGGAGTGGAGGGAGACAAGGCTCTTTTTCTTTGTTCTCAGTGTGAAAATGGCTTTGGGGAGAGGGGCTCTTGGGATCTGAACCGCAGCGTGAAGCACAGCTGCTCCCACTCGCAGGCATGGCAGCTGCACTACAGGCACTATGGCTAAAATCCGCCATGCAGCCCCTTGCATGTCAGCAGCTTGTCAGGTTGGAGAGTGACGTTTTGAAGCAGCCACCAGGGAAGACCCCCCCCCGCCGCCCCCCCGCAGCAGGAGGTCTGATGTGCTTGGGTTGGTGCCTACAGGGTCCTACCTGGAAAAGAGTAGCCTGCTATTGTGATTCTCCCTCTCCTGCTTTTTAAAGTTGGGAGTAGGTTGGTGATACCCTTGATTCCTCTGTCTTGCCTTAGAATTGTGTATTTTGGGTGCACAGCTAAAGCACTAAAAATCCTGTAAGTTTGCTCCTGTGTCGTCTTTAGCTCCCAGGGTGCTTAGCTCCTAGCATGTAGCAGAGCTGACTTGGCCGGGCACTGAGCCACAGGCTGCTGTGCAGGGAGGGTTTAGGCTGGGCTCGTGTGTCTCACTACTTGGTGTCTTTGTAGCTCTTCACTGCACACACACACCACACACATTCTGGGTGTCCTCAAGTCTTAGTTTGTTCTTTGTGCCTGTTTGATAGTGTGCTGTTGTTGGTAATGGACTCCTGTGGACACTGGTGTGTCACTAGCCTATTGTTTTGGCTGATGAGTTGTTAGTTTGTGGTTAGTCCCCTCCCCTTTTTTTTTTTTTGAAATCGTCTTTTGCTCCAGTCACTGTGTGTGCTGGCAGTGGCTTTGCCTCTCCGTTGCCTGGAAGGAAAAGGTGGAGCAATGTCTCCCTGTGACAGACATTACTCCCAACGTGTGCTCCCGCAGACGCCTCCACTGAGACTGTAACCTCATAACTGCTTCATGTGCACCAAGCCCTCTTGTGGAATCCTGCTGAGAGGTTTTCTAGACGCCTTTCGTGCCAACTTCTGACTCCTTTTGTCCACGGTACTTTATACAGTAAAAGCAAACTAAGAGCACTTACTCGTTTCCTCCCCTTTTATCTGTGCTGAAAAGGGACCAAGTTGCCCTTAGTAGAAACAGGAAAATCTTATAAATCAGAATGATAAATATCAATTTATGAAGGCCTCTAAACTCAGATAAGCTTTTTAAAAAAAAAAAAAAATCTCATGGCTGTTCTGGTTTTGGCCAGCACACAAGAACGCGCCCGCCTTTCTAGCTGAGGTCTTCTCTAGAGGGCGACACCGTTGCGCTCTCCGCAGGCCGGCGCAGAACATTCTGTGGTACATGTGTGCTTGTTGCAGGCGTGACCCAGCACGGCTGACCCTGTAGTTGGTTAAACTATTACGGCTTCCTTGTCCTCAGCCTCATTTCTGAAGACTCAGACTCCTAAAGATCACAAAACAGCAAGAAAAGCAGGATGCCTTTTGGGGAAGTAAGGATGTGTAGCTAAAAGGACAGGACGTGCACATCCATATACAGAGTAGGATGAAGCCAAAACTGCATGTGTTCACCACAAGAAAACAAACAGCAGGATTTTACAACTGAAATGTTGGTTTGTCTTCTCATCTATTTAAGAGTGAACCACTGGAACTTGGGGACAAGATGAATATAATGATATTGCAGCCAATCTGTCCGCTACAGTTGCAGTTTTTCATGACAAGCATTCAAAGTGTTAACTAAAGTCATTGAAACAACATACCTGCCATTAAACTTGAATCTAGAAATAACAACTCCATGAGTGTTTTGCACCTCCAGATGGAATGGCCTTTAAACGCTATGAATAGCCATGTTGCCACTTGCACTTTGTTGTCCTGCTAATCCTCATGTAGAGTCTAACAGTTTTCTCCTTTCTTTTCTTATCTCTCATGGCTTATGAAAAACTGAACACCTGCCTAGATGATGAACCAGCTGGGCCAATGTAAGTACCTCAGTGGACTTTGAGTTCATGTTTTTTGATCGAATTACTTTGTGTTTGTAGTTGGGTTAAATAGTGTGGCTAAGACTGTAGGGGAAGACTGTAATGTTGCAGTGTAGACTTTTTAGCCTGACAGTTCTAACTCAAGACCATTTGATTCCCAAGGCAGGCTATGGTCTTGTTTTAGCTGTACAGGTGGGAGACCCCACAGAAATGGTTAGAATGGTTAGAAATGGTCATATGCTTCATAGGCTTAAATCAATAATGTAGGGTAAGTAAGTAACCAGTGTATTGATGGTGCCAGATGTTTCGGTCAAGCTGATTTCAAGCTGGACAGTAAAGTGGATATACTGTCCAGCCTCTTGACCTGCTGGTGTCGTGAGAGATGGAGCTGCACATTGGAAACAAATGGTGGCAACCTCCCAGAGCTGAGCACAGCAGCACAAAGCATGCAGTGTCCACATGAGTGAAGGGCCAGTTGATGACTGTCTTCTGTCACTTGAGAAGTAATAACGTTCAATGGAGTAAAAGTTAATCTCACTTAGGGTTAGTTAGGGCATGTTACAGCTGCGTTGTCTACCTTGGGAGTCAAAAGGCACTCTGAAGGGAAGGTGTGCTGGTGCTTTACGTTGAGAATGTCATTGGGCACTAAAGTGTTAAAATTCCTCACTACCCCAGGGATGGCAATAAGTGAAAGAGCCCCTGTATTTCCATGTGTTAATTTCAAACCTTGTAACTAGTTTAACTCATGTAATGCAATTTTTCCTCCAAAGGAAAACCAACTCTACCAACAATCACAAAGATAAAAACTTGCGCCAGAGAAACACAAATTAAGCACTGCTTACAATGTAAGTATGGCCTTTCAAGATACAAAAAGCTATCTTCAAATGAATTGTGCCTCTGCTGACCTTGTCATAAGCTCTTGAATAGTTGGTGTGATGTGGTTAGACTTTGGAACTTTGTTTCTGATACTGACCGAACAAGTTCTGCTTGCTCAGTTTAGTGGCTGGAAAGCAGCATTCTTCAGCTACATTGATTCACACATTTACGTAAATGCCATTTCAAAACTGTGTGTTTCAAAGTAAGTATTTTGCACTACCATTTACTTGTATCTTTAAAAAGAGGTAAGAAAGTAAACTGTCACCTTCCTAGGTGGATTCTTGTCAGAGGCCTGCAGTTGCTGCTTTGCTTCAGAAGTCAAAATGAGGACGGTGGCCAGGAGGCAGGGGGCCAGAGTGCCGTCCTCAGAGGCACATGGAGATCAGAATTTCACACCACATCCCTGCGCGTGCTGTTGCAGCCAGAGCTTTATTTTATGGGGCACTGAGTGACAGCACACGTCAGTTCCCTTTTAATTTCCCCATACTTCTTTCTTTATAGATCTTTAGGTTCCTGAAACTGGTGGCATCATGACCTGCTCAATTTTCTGCTTGGACCTCTTTGGTCTCTCCCCTTCAAGTGAGCAACACCACAATGACTGTCTAAAGCATGCCTTATTTAGCCTCTCCTGTAAGGGTGACCTCGCCAGGTACATTCTAAACAATGCTTCAGTGTAGAAGGTGTAAACTATTTTGGGCTTGATGTGCTGTGAATGTTGCTTTTTTTCCTTTGTTAAAATATTTAAATAGAAGTGAAAAGGTCCTCAGGGGGATCAGATCATGCATGCGCCATTTTTTACTTAATGCAGCTGTTAAATTGGCAAAGCTCTAAAGTGCACTGCTGCCATCCAGTGGTACATTTTTGTAAAGTACAGCAAACCTACAGATATATACAGTATATAAATATATATATCTATATTTATATTTTTTGGGGTGGGAGAAATCCAAAATAAATGCTTGTTTCATTTTCAAGCTGCTGATATTCATTCCTTACTGTATGTTGTTGGATGAGGAAACTGCAGTTCTGGTACATAAAGATAAGTAATATAAACTGAAGTCTGTAATTTAAGGGCTTAACCTATGACTCTGAGAAGCTGGAGCAGTCCAGTGAATGGATATAATGAATTGCAATATATATGTATGATTGCTTTTTAAGTAATTATTTTCTTTTGTTTAATCTGTAAATTCTTAAATCCTTTTGCACTGATGTGTTGAACTTTACTCTTGTACATTCAATCAAGGCAAACTTTTATAATTTACCTTCTGTTTTCAATGACCTTGACATGTTATTAGCATGGTGAGATTCTATGCAAGTAGTTATACTTTTGGTTTGACACTGTACTTTTTCCACAATGATTTAATGGTTGATGGTAGATTTTATAACCTGACCAGGTTCTCATGCAGTGCATAACTGTAGGTGCATGTCCTTGTGTTTTGTGTAATTGTTGAAGTGCAATGATGTATAAAAAGTGGATTCACCTGTTTTTAACAATAAACCATTGATAAAAGGTGTTTGGAATAATACTCTTTCAACACTTGAAAATTCATTAGTTTTTATATATTCATGGACTTTAATTTCTCATCCCTGTCAGCTTTTTAAGTTCATTTTCTACCTTTTCGACAAATGCGGGGAAGTTGTGGTCCATGAGGCACAGGCGTAGGAAGGGGCCTAACTCTTCCACACCCCATGGAGAGTGTTCATAGGCCAGGGGCAGCTCTTCCGATGCCAGGATAGACTGCAAGGACAACAGAAGAGGAGTTTGTTACAGGCAAAAAGTAATACTCTTAATTAATGGTTTTTAATTTACACTTCCCTAATCACTAACAGTGCTAGGCATCTCTCCACAGGTTTGTTTGCCGTCCATATGTTTGCTTTGGTGTCGTGGAGTGTCTGAAAACCACTCGATGTTTGGAGACTTTAAATAAAAGTCTGCCTTTGCTTGGTACTCCTGAGAGGCGATAACTGAAACCTGTGGTACAGTTCTCTTCCTGTGATGGTGTAGTTTACTGCATAAGTAGCCAACTGACCTTCCTCTAGGAGCTGTGATAGAAATTTCCTTTTTTTCTAAACTCAAATTGCCTTCCAGACTCTGCCTAGAGGTCTAAAGAAGAAAGCGAAAGTAACGTGGAGCCTGTTCTGCAGGGATAGCCATGCTTGCACACTAGGGTTCCCCCTCAACAGCAGGGACCCATGTCACTTACCGATTACAACCTCACCTGATCTATGCCTGTGCTGCATTTCCGCCCCTCCATGTCCTATCAGATGAACCTCCTGATATTTTTTGTTTGTAGTTGAAATGGAGTAACAGTAATAAAATATGATACATACTGTTGAACTGCTTTTCAAAAGGGCAGAGGAGGGGCTGGGGATTTAGCTCAGTGATTAGAGTGCTTGCCTTGCAAGCACAAGGGCCTGAGTTCGATCCCCGGCACCACAAAAACAAAAACAAAAACAAAAAAAAAACAACAACAAAAGGGCAGAGGAAACCAGAAACCTTCTAAGAGCTCCATGTCTTGCCTGCTCATATTTGTACATTTTTTTTTTTTTTTTTTTTTTGGTGCTAGGGATCGAACTCAGGGCCTTGTGTGTACACAGCTTTTCTATATTACAAATAAACTGTACTAAGGCACCACTCACAGCACCTGATGTTTTCTCAATCTCTGCAGCTTGGTGTCCTCGACCACTCCAATTCAGCTTCTGACCCTAATACAAATGGGAGCATTATCAAGTCTACCCTGCTCCTGGACACAAGTTTTTTAGTTTTCTGTCACAGTCCAAGAAACAGACATGCTTTATTGGGGGATTCCAGCCAGAGCATCACACATCTCATAAGCATGTGCTCGGCCACCAACTGCCATCCCCAGTCCAGGTCTTCTCACCTCTTGAGTTCTTTATTCTGAGTTAGTAGTAAACCAGATAGAGAAAAAGCAGATTCTCTTTTTGGTACCACTGTTAGAGCAGCTTAGTAGATCCATTAAAACAAAGTCATCCTGGAGTACTGACAAACTCATGCAGAGTTCCGCAGAAAGCACAAGTTGCGGAGTGAGCACCTTCCACCTGGTGCCACCATCAGGGAGGGGAGACGGTCCCCACAAGCTCCAGACAGGCTGCTGTGCAACCAGAACAGCAAGTGAGCAGATTTTGCAGGATGCTGGTGGTTGCAGCCTGCAGGGGCTGAAGTGGCACAGCCACGTCCTCCTGGGTGCCACACATCTTGGCTGAGGTCTGAGCACTGAGCAGTGTCCTACAGGAACCACTGCAGAGCTAAGTCCAAATCTACTTGGATGTTTTCCCGCAGTTCCCAGATTTCATTTCTAAAATTCACTTTTTGGGAACATAGGGAATAAATCGTTAGCTCCCATTCAGCTAGTCTTCCTCTCTCTTTCCTTAGGAAGTCAGGTGCCATCCTGCCCAGTCTCCCCCTGGGGGTAAAGGACAACGGTCTGTCACACTACCTCTTCCTATGAAACATGTGTTACATTTCTGTTCTCAAACAAGGAGTGAACAGAGGAGTAAGAGTCCTTGTAGACTGCTGTTTCAGACACATGACACTAACACTACCTGTGCTAACTGTGTCACCGAGGTCCTTCCCTTTGGAGCGCTGACACCAGCAGCCACACGTGTCCCCTCTTCTGGATCCTGGTAGGGCTGGAACAAGACAACATACAGTCAGGAGAACAGCAGAACAGGATGGTAAACACCACAGGCCACTGGAGAAAGGAGGAACAGGCCTTCACCTTCAAAGAAAAGGACACTGTAAAAGGGATCCTTAACTGCTTGGCCAGTGTCTGCCCCGTGACAGTCCCCAGCTACCACAGCAGAGGCACTGTGCCCAATGGCTCATTGCACATCGCAGTGCGCTTCTGTCCAGAGGCCTGGCTGGGTATGAGGGCCAGCATGCAGGAAGCAGAGCATTGCTACAGCTGTGTGCGCTCAAGTCCTGCCTCTGACAGCCAAAACATACTTTCATGTTAGTTGCAGAAGTGCAAAATGAGGGAAAAATCCTTATGCTTGTACTCATTCTCCACTCTGTTACAGCAGACACTGAGTGAGCAGGGGTGGGAGCAACACAGCACCAGGTGGAGACTGCCCTGCAGGAGCCCATGGCCTGCCCAGGACCGCACAGCTCAAGGGTGCTTATCCAGCAATGTGGGACTGCAGCGCCTGCCGTGGGGCACTGTCCAGCAGAACACAGGGCTTCCCAAGGAGGGCGTGGAGGAGCAAGGGCCCCACTGCTGTTTATTCCCTAGCCACATGTCTGCAGGTGCTGGGTGCGAGCCAACAGTGTGAGGCAGGGAGAGAACAAGACGCTCCCAGGCTGCCTCTCCATCAGCAGCACATTTGGCTGGGAGAGGCAGACGATGCCCAATTCTATTTCCTGTCCTGTGTGGATACTGACTGCTGCTAATCCACAGGTAGAAGAATACCAGACCAGGAAGCATAAAAAAGGAGGAGATAGTGGGGGGACAGAGGAAGGGAAGAACAAAGAAAAATAGTCAAGAATACTAAAATGGGCAAAAAGGCCAAGGGACCCTACAGTCAGAGAACCCCTTCAAAAAGGCCTCATTCTCTGTGCATTTTCCTTAGTTTCCTCATCTGTGAAATTAAGCCGGACTTGGTGATTCTTTTGACTCTGGTAACGGATGCTTTCCTAAGACAAACAGCAATTCAGCCCACAAGGTGTTCTTCAAACAGCCAAAATTCAGTGCCATGGGCCCTAACCCACAGCCACATGACGGGGCCCCGGAGGCTGATGGGGCCGAGTGCATCGGTTCACCCCGCCAAGTGCAGAAGGCAGGCAGGCTCTGCCCACACACACCAGCCGGAGTCTCTAACGACTCTTCTGGACTTCCTATGCTCACAAAGGCAAGTTCCCCTACTAACTGCCAACCTCCTTCCTGTTTCCCGCCCCCCATTCAAGGGTGGAGCCGGGTTGCCTCAAGAGCCCTCAGGTTGAGAAACACCTTGTTGGGCCACAATTAACAAAATTACAAGGCTGAAAACAAGTAAAACTGAAGCATAAGCCAGGAAATGACTCAAGACTTAAAAGACACGGAATTATCCCTATCTGCAAAGAAGGGAACTATTTTAGACTAAAAGTATACTGGTATTGGAAAAAGGACACACCTGAATCTATGGGCGCAGCAAGATGACCTGAACTTGGCCTCCCACTTGGCACCGAAACGTAGACTGAGAGAGAGCAGCATGATGCCAAGTGTGTATGTGCCCAGCTGTTACGGCTGGGAATGTTCTGCTGTCAGAAAACTGAGCTGTCCAGGCACCGCTTCAGCAGGCCGCACCTGGGGGACAAATCTAGCGGCTTCACACCCTCCACCTTCTCAGCCCCCGGGCTCTGGGAGGTTCTGATTCTTGCTAATTACATCTCTGACCTGGATGCTGATTTGTGTGCAAGTGAAGGCACATCTGAAGATGTGAATGCCGGCAACCTCACAGTGATTGATAATGCGACCGACGTCACACTGGCTTAGCACTGTGCTGCTCTGTGCTTTCTACCCAGATTTCGGTGCCTCACACAAGACCACACAGTTACCAAGAAAGTGGGCCAGGATTCTGATGTAGACCTGCTCAGGTTCCAGAGCCTGTGATGTGTGCCCAGCATCACGGTCATTTATTCAGAACACTAAATTCCAGACCACAAGAGCCCCGAAATGAAGAACCAAGAAAAGACATGAAAGTTTTTTAAGCACTTTTAGGGCATTTCTACTTAGACCACTGGGACCATCCTTTACAATCAGAGCACTGAAGCTTCTGGCTGCTGCTCCAGCTTCGAGCTCAGCCCTTATGTGCTACCACACGGTGCAAACCCGATTTAGGTTGCATTTTTGGATATCCAGACAACTACGTAGCTTGACGTGTCTTTGTCTTTATAAGGTATTTAGTCTTAGTTTCCAAGCCTGGGATGCTGTTGGGTCCTGGTCACAATCTAGGCAACGAGGATACTGTACGTAATCTAATTTTACTGGCCAGTGAAAATAACCTATTTAAAGAGCAAAGACTCCTAAGCAATAAAATACTTTAATGATGAACCAAACCGGTTCCATTTGTTGGAGCAGTGAGGGTTTGAGACAGGCAGCTTCAGCATCTTCACAAAAAAAGATCAAATGAAGGGAAAGAATCGGGAAACACCGAAAGCTGGCAAATGAAATACATTCAAGAGGAAATAATGTAGCACCTGCTTGAAGAAAAGGCTTTATAATGTTAATTTATGTTCACTTGAGATAAGCTGTGAATAACAAGTTCTGTGATGAAGCAGCAAAAATGAATTGTCTTGGGCCAGGAGAACCAACAGGATGAAGTAATGCAAAGACCAATTCTGGAGAATCATTTTTCAAAGTAGAAAGTAACCCAGCTTGAAACTGGAATTCCACCCCAAAGCAGAAATACATGCTCATTCTAACGTTTGAGTCTGCTAAAAAAATGCTACAATATGTATTTTCAGAAGAATCTCCACAGCAAGGCTCAAACTTGTGATCTCAAGGCCCCCATGAGCTTGTAATTACTGAGGCCCTCAAAGACTTCATTTGTGTTCATGTATATCTGATATTTGTATTAGAAATTAAAACAATTTATAAAAATTTTTTAAACTTCAAAAACTCATGTTATTAATATTTTGTGAAAAATAACTTCCAAAACAAAACGTGACACTTTCTGTAACTCCTGCCTAGCTCACTAGAAGCTCAACGGAGTCTTCACCTGCCTCTGCACTGAGTGTGCTGCTGCAGGTTGTTCTGGCTGAAGTCCGTGAAGAAAATCTGCCTTTACACGCATACGAAGATGGAAAAGGAGGAGTATTTTCGAACAGGCTTTTCAGATAATTGTGGGTATTCTTGACAGGATACCAAACGCAGTAAGTAGTTTGCTGCTCCAAGGTTACTTACCACAAAATCTGAAACCATGGGAATGAATTTAAAAGACTACGTTACATTAAAATCCACTGGCCTGTCTTGCTCTTGAAATAGCTTTATTCAGTTTTGTAGCAGCATGCATCGGTCATCTGGAAAATCCCGGCTCACTGAACTCTACTATCTCCTGGACGTTGACAAGTTGCATCGTGTCACTCATTCATTTAAAGTGAGGAAGGTGCAAAGCTCACGTGGTTCCAAGCCCATTTGAAAGCTTCCATTTTATCACTGCAGTAAATACTCTCCATTGTTATCGGGAAGCGAGAGGCTCACATCTTTCATTTCAGAGAACATTTTCACCAGACTCCCTTGCGAATGACCCCAGTGTGTCCACTGTGGCATCGTGAGGCAAGAGGCCAGTTCAGCCCCCAGCGTGAGCACCACTTAGGTGCCATCACCGACAGCCGGCATCCTGCGGGGCCACTGGGGCCTTATGCTCCGGGGACTGTTTCTACTACAAGTGGCTGGTGAGAAATGACCAACTTGACAGCTTGGGGCACTACCTGGTCTGTACCGACAGCAGCTCTGCTTGGTGCTCTCATCCCATCGGTGCAAACACTGACACACTGAAAATGGAAAATAAGGTCTTGGGATTGCAAAAGTAATCTTGGCCTTGTGGCCCCTCAACGGGGCTCAGGGAGAGGTGAGCACAACTAAGCAAACTTGTGGCTGGGACTCCCTCTCTGTCTAGTTTGTAGGATTATAAAAACCATAGTAAGTACCAACCTTCAGCTTCAAAAAGCTACATTAGAGCTACAAACCCAGTGGACCTGACGATCCCACTGTGACCGGGCGCCAGGTTTCCTGCACAGTCAGTGTGCTTGGCCACTCACCCCCGGCTGTGGCGGGATGCTCTGCACATCATCTTTCCCTCGGCGGTCACCTGCCCACGGCAGGCCAGGACTCAGCCGGGGGATTCCGTCCGGCACCTCGACAGTTACGTAGCGGGCCAGGTTCTGCACGCAGCTGCAACAGTGCTCCAGGGCCTGCGCCTTCGTCTCTCCACCAAACTGCACGCGGAACATGCGGCTCTTGTTCTGCTGACAAATCAGAAGAGACGCTAGTCAGACCCCTTGATTTTGATTTCTTGTGGGGGCCTCTGCTTGGAAGGGCAGAGGTGTGGCTAGCAGAGCAGTCACCATGCTCCGTGGCGCAGCTAGAGAAAAGGCAATTGTTTCCTTCCCCCTGTGGAAGCTGTTCTTCATGCTGATACTCGTTTCTCTCAGCAACAAAAATGTTAAACCCAGTTATGAAGATGAGGAAGCTCAGCACACTGACTGCAGGGAAGAGCCGAGTTTTGTCTTGCTTTGGAATACAGATTTTAACACTTCAGACTGCTTAATGGAAAACCTGAATACAGCATAGTGCAGGCTCAATGAAATTATTTTAACCTAAGTAAATAAAACCTACTAGGTAGATGTCACATTGAATGAGGCAGTGAGCTCAGGTAACACTAGGGAGAGGGAAAGGGGCAGCTTCAGAAAGCAGGTGAATTGCACGTTAAGAGCCATCACCGAGGGCAGTGGCCTGCAGTGTGCTGTCAGATACTTCCCTTCAGGATGGCAGAGGTAGGAAGGATGCGGTTAAAATTTCTTAAAAATCCAACAGCTACATCAAAGTCATTGGATTGTAAGTTTTGAAACAGACCCAGATTATAAAAACAAAGCCAATAACTCAGTAATATCCTCCTCTTGTAGGCTGACATTCTGCCTAGTTCAGACAAGTCAACTTTCATAAAAGCTAGCCCAAACAGGACTGTATGTTCAGTTTCTTTTTGTTTTTAGGCTACTACCATTTTATTGCAAAAATAACCTTTATCATTCAGGTTTTTTCATTTTTTTTTATTACTACATGTTTGGAGTACATAATGCTCAGTCATCTCAGGGAGCACGTGAGTGGACTTAACACATCTTAATTCATTTTATTCCCCTTCCCCTTTCCTTCCTGCCTCTCTGCTTAGTTTCTTCCATAAAGAAATAAAGGTGTTCACATTAGCACATTGAATCCTTTTCACTTACTAAATATGTAACTCAGGGGCTGGGGATTCAGCTCAGTGGTAGAGTGCTTGCCTAGTGAACACAAGGTCCCAAGTTCTACCTTCCAAAAAAGCACCTTCTATATTAATCACACTGCTAGCATGAGAGCACTTCTAACACGTTAAAACCTCAAAGTTCCCATCAGCAAATAGTCTTTGACTTTCCTGCTCATGGTTTATGCTGTTTAAATAAACGCATCAAGCAAAGCCACACGTTCAGGTTCTAGAAAACTCACGGCAGGCTCAGAAGTGCTAAGTAACACGTTAAGAAGAGCAGGTGCTCCTGTCCAATACTGAAAAAATACGAAAAGGAAATACTCTAATATGTATATGTATATGTGTATATATATATATATATATATATATATATATATATTTACTGTATACACATAACAGAAAACATTTACAGGTCATGTACACAGTACATAATATGCAGGTTATATGTGTTGTGTATATCTTTATACTGCTGTTCTGTAACCTAATTCTTTTCTTAACAATGAGCTGAAAAGTTCTGCTTTATTTATTTGGCCCCCTGTGAACACTGAGGTTATTCCAGCCTTCTTCCTGTTACACACCACCAAGTGTGGACAAGCACTCCTGCTCCACGCACTGCTGTGTGTAAATGCCCGAAAGGAGGCTTGCTGTGTCAGGGGGAGCTACACGCCCTGCAGCAAGAAGCCCGATTTATTCCCTGGGAGCAGGTGCCCTCTCCCTGTACCTCTACCCCAGGAGGTTCTTACTCTTTTTAGTGTTTGTCAACCTGCAGGGTCAACAGATTTTTAAATTCTTATGTCTTTGATTACAAGTGAGGTTGAATATTTTCCTGTGCTGACTGGTTGGTTGTATTGTCCTTCTGAGTCATACCTTTCCCCGTTTCTCTCTGGGATGGGTGATCCCTGCATTTCAAGAGTCAGGAAAAGCTAGCTTTCCTGGAGGAAGGGAGGAACTGATGAGAACTGTAACTCCGCACACTGTGATACTACGAATCCTCTTTACTCAGACTCAGCTGGTTGCTTGTTGACAGTTAATTAGCTGTTTCCAGCTCCCCCACTTCAGATGCTGTATGAAGACACCTAAATGAAGCAGCTTTGTATTAGCCACTTCTATTCAGAGTCTGTAATTACCTAACCAGCCCTTTAAGTAACAGCACATCAAAAATCGTGCCATGTGGCTAGCTGAACAACAGCACGCACAGACAAAGGTTAAGTGTAGGAGCAGAGCCAAGATCCAAGACTGGTTACAGTATGTGAGCCTAGAGGTGTCTATGTGAGTACACAGAAGAATCAGTCAGGGTAGTTAAGGTTTTCTCTGGGGTGTAGTTAATTGCGGGGAAATATGATGGTGTCGGTCCATGTTTACTTCTACACAGTTCTCAGAATTTGAGCTTGTAATCTGAAGCCAGAACTACCACCTCGGTGCATGTGGACCTAAGAGAATGCCCAGTGCCTCCATGAAAACTGGAAATGAATTCGCCCTTCCTCATCCTCTGCCATGGGCACAACAGTGGAAAAACTGTGGCTGGGGTTGGCAATCTCTGTGGTAGGCTGAAAATCTCAATGAGATTGATTTTTGTAGCATAAAGTCAGAAAGAGCTTCCTGCTATGAAATGGCAAGTTTTCAAGTTACCAAGAGTCAGGAACTGCCCCAGTCTCCAGTTTCCACCACCTAAGGAGGTGAGCTCTGAATCGCTATAATTTAGGTGGTGGTTTACATGTTAAGTTGCATTTACCCACCTCAGAATGCCTCATCTCAAGTTTTAAGAGCTTTTAGACATTTCTATGGTACACAAACTCCCTGAGGAAACAAAAGTCAAGTGCTTGTCTCTTTTTTCTTGCCTACACACATGCCAGAAAAACAAGGCTTCACCTCCTGGGAGGGAGAAGCCCACAAAGTGCTCATACCAGTGTGAACCACACCCACCTGTGAGATGGCAAGCCAATGGCACAGGGCACCAGCACACCTGGACAGCTGGTTGCAGGAGGACAGCCAGGGTGACATCAGTGGCCCCATAAACCCAGTGCATTAATTTATTGCCAAATATTAAACACCAATCTGTAAACAGGTGGCGTATATGCTTCCTATAGTGTTCCCAATAAAAATACCAGGACTACTAGTAACAACTCATTTTGAGGTCTGATGAATGCAAATGATGCTGAGACATCTCAAACCAATGTACTGGGTAAGTACCTGTAGTTTCCAGTGACGAGAGGGTCTAAGCTATGGCCTGCTAGCCCCATCAGAGCGGGGTGGGGGGAGACGGCAAAGTTAGTTGGAGACCAGTGAAAACCCCTGCACGTTCCAAGACCCCTAAATTCAGGTGCCCCTGGGGATCTGTGCACCTCCGGTCCATACATATCCCTGCACCAGATTCTCTTCGAAACCTCTTTCACTTCTTAAGCCCATTAGACATCAGTACCCTTCACCTGCACTTCAGTATTATTCAGGAAGTGCTAACAGATTGGCTTTTATAGTTATTTCTGAAAGAAAATAATCCAGGTGATCAGTCTGCATGTTTCTTTGATGAGGATCATTCTTTACATTTAATACAGCTAGAAAGCAAGTAAAAGTTTTTAAATATTAAACAGGGAAATGAAAAGACATGTTCAGAAAGCATTCAAATATATACACCTTTAAAAACATCTGAATTACAGCAAATGGACAGCACTGTTCTCCAGCTGTTCCGCCTGCGTGTGGGGGACTGAATGGCCCTGCAGGCCTGTCAGACACATACCGATGAAGCAGTCAGCAGCCCACAACTTGCTAGTGAGGCACAGTCCTTGTCTCCTGCCTCGCTCGTGATGCAAACCCTCCTTTAAGATGCAAGTTCTTCCCAGCACCATCTCTGCTCCAGTGCAGCTCTCGCCCCCCACTATACACACACAGGAGATGAGAAGTGTGATTCTAGCTTAAAAATAGTTGGCCACACAGCCAACTCGATCTTGCCTTTATCGTTGTTCCAAACAGCAGACAATCCACACGCCTTACAATCTTCAACCAGCTCTTGCTACCGATGAGTGAAAAGCCTTCCTGAAACAAAATAATTATGCAAAATTAGCAGCAGAAGCAAAAGCGACCAAGAATAGCTATGGCACAACTGCTTCCTATTAACAGGCTTGGTACCTGTTCATTCTATAACTTATGCACAGTGCAAAGGACCAACTGCAGGGTGACCTTCAGACCAAGGCCCTATTGGTGCATTTCCGCATGATGAACATCAGGGTTTTTCTTTTCTTCATCTTTCATTGTCCATAGTCCTAGCTGATAATGCATTTCTGTGCTTTTGGGATTCAACATACCACTTTCTATACCTGAGAAACAAGTTTATTATACTATTTTAAGAATTTAGAGGGCACATCCCTATACATATGAATCTTGTTTTCAGAGTGTTATGAATGGGAAATGTGAAACCATTTGTTTTTGGACACTTAATGTTCAGTTCCTCATTTCCATGTAAAATGAGAAACCAGACAAAGAGGTCAGTAGAGGGTACACAAGTCGCGAGGAGAGCAGCTGGCTCCTCAAAGTGGAAAGGTGAATATTAATAAACCACACAGAACAAACCACCTGATGAGTAGCAGCTCTCAGGTTCAGTCATGTCCGCACATTTCCTCCTGAAGGGGCCAAAGTTGGACTATGATAGCATCCAGCAGAACTAACCCAGAGGCCCCACTGACGCACTGTGCAGAGACGGCATGCAAGAGGCCTTTCACACTGAGAAACGCCTTCTCCAAATCTCTCTTCCGAAATCTGAATGCGGTAAAAGCTGCGACTCCCACAGACATGTCCTTGGAGAAACAAGGTGGGTTAATTCTTTGAGGCTTCATTTTAAGAGTCATCTCTAAGATGCAAATTCTAAGAATTTTATCACCAATAGTAGGTTTTCTTTTCTTTTTTAAACAGAAAAAATAAGGCAAAGCAGTTATGTCTTCTCAAAACTCTCAGTAAGATGAAAGGTGTTATCATATCCCCAAATACAGAGAGTTGTAGTTGCAGATGGCAGCCTGCAGGAAAGTGGTACTCAGATACACTAGCAGTAGGGTACAAACCAACGCACTGTTACAGAGGGCAAGTGGGTGGCGTCACAAGAATAGAGGCACCGTGACCTCGCAACCCTAGTGTGGGGAGTCCTCTAACAGACCAGCCTGCCCACTTGTGAAGCGATGCGGGGACAAAGCACTTGTGGGTTTGTAAAGGACTGGGCACAACTCCAGCATGTGTTGAGGGAGGCCTGCTGCAAATTATAGTGCGATACTGCACAGCACCAAAAAACACTGTCTTTGAAATCCGGTGTGCGCCTTACTTTTATATATTCCTACATTTTATACTGCTTCCATTTAAAAATCTAAGTTAAAATGCAATTTTAAAATGCCATTTGTTAGTTGCATCAGCCACATTTCAAGCTCTCACCAGCCAGCTATGCATGGTTCACAGTGGCCGTGGACAGTACAGCTATACAGACCGATCTCTAGGGCAGACCATGAAGCAAAAAAGGAATCTCCGAACAATGGTTGCCTTTCTGTGTTGCTCTGATTTTCACACCACACAGGTGTCTTGCACACACACGGGAGATCATTTATGCAAACCTGGCGTGACCCTGAGGAAGAGGTGGTGCAAGACTCCAAAAATGACTAGTCTACGGCAATCTGCACAACCTTCACTGCTGTTCTATAAATCTAGAACTATTCCAAAACGTAAAGTTGATAAAAAAAGAAAAGCTCTCAGCCTGGCCCTGGGAGTCAATGGGACATCTCTTGCTGTTCCACCTCTCAAATGCCACATGCACCATGGCCTCTGCAAGTGGCATGCACGCCAACAGCCACCACACCATCAACCTGGCAGCATGCTTGATGCCTCTTCTCTCTCTTCCCTAACACCAGCCAACCCAGGAGCTCTCACTGCCTACAGCGAGCTGCCTCTATTTCCAGACAGAACTGCTGCAATACCCTCCCTACCTCAGTGTAGTGAACCTGCGACATGTGTGCCGCAGCAGGCTGTCTGTTACCACTGAAAGCTCTAAGAGGTTCTTCATTACTGCCCTACCTGGCCTGCCTCCTCCAGGCCCGACTCCTCATATGATCTATGCATGCTGCTGCCAGAGCAGTCACCAGAAACAACCCTGCTGGAGTGATCTTGCAGGAGAAAGCCTAAGTGTTCCATGCATAGACATCTCCACACCTGGCTCTCTCTTGGGACTTCCTTCAGCTCTCCTAATCCCGGCATTAGACCCGCAGACTAAATTCCTGCAGCCCTGCGGATGCTGTGCTCCTCCGCTCCCCTCCCCCGTGTTGTCCATTACTGGAGCCACCTTCCTGTGTCAGCCAGCGCCCAGCGTCGGCCCAGCGTCAGCTCAACCCCACAAGGCTGTGCTGTTGACCTCTGTCATAACTAGTTCCTTTCCTTCCTTCCTCATGAGGAAATGACAGTAAGTCGCACACCAGGACATGCCATCCTACCCTCTTGTCCCCAGCGACTGTCACGGGTTCAGGAACTGCTCTGGCCCGGCCATGCTGGGAAAGGGCACAAGGCAAGCACCTGCTCACTGAGCTGCTCTGGGCTCTTCCGTTGGCCAGACCACCCTACTGTGGAGCTTCCTGCTTCTCTGGCTCTTCTTCCTGCCTTGCCTGACTTACCTCGAATTGTTCATTTTGCCCTCTCCTGGACTGGGTCCTGTTACACTTTCCCTTAACCCTCCTTTGTCCTCTCCTCAGATCTCGCAGCCTGTCTATGGCGTCATGGCTATCTGCCGAATGTCTCTTTTTTCACTAGACTGCAGGCCTCACAAAGGCAGGGGCCCAGCGGGGCCTGCTCGCTACTCAGTGTGGCGCACCATCACAGCATCTTGTAGGAAGCTTCACTGCACAAGGGAAACCCCTATGAATCAACACTACTTCAGGCCTATGTAACTTCTTGGGAGCAGGGCCTCTACCTGTCCAGTGACACAGAACATCCGGTATCTGATTCACACTTTCTTCAACATTCAGGACGAACACCTCTGCCCTGCACTGGGGGACTACAGAAGGCTGGGTCTCTCACTGCTCAGAAATCCCCAAGTCTCGGCAATGGCTGCTCCTGTCTTTGGAAGTCTCTCCCTCCGCATGCCCTCTAAGACTTGTTCCCGGGGCACTCAGGCTGGCTCATGGACAGCTCCTGGGCACATCCAGTCCCCCCATCCACCCCCCCATCTCAGCCAGGTGACCACCACGCCACTCTCACTGCCGCCACAACTTGCTCCCCAACCTCAGACTGTTGCTGGTCATGGCGCAAGTAGGGCAGGGTGACATGGAATCTAGCCTCCAGGGGGTATGTGTCCGAATCACACGGGAGCTTCTCCAACTGGTGCTTGGGATACTGTCCCCTAGTCAGGATCACTGTCATAAAAGCCACCATTCAGGGATGGCAGTCTGTTGCAGCCCTGGGAACTACTGAGGTAGGAAAATGGCTGAGAACCGCGAATACGGGGTAGGAAGTGAAAGAGTGGAGAACACTAGGAAACGCCACCTTTACCATCGGACGAAAGAACGAGAGCCAATAACAAGAAGCAGTGTCCGGAGGGCACAGTGTGCAAGCAGAGGTGGCGGGCTCCAAGCCACACATGCCCAGCAGCCTCAATGGGCACAGACAGGGTGACTGAAAATACTCAGCACCAGGTGGGGAGCTGTGCAGCCCCTCGAGTTCCTTCCCTGATCATCTGTGTCCCGCCTGTCTGTGAAATCAAAAGAAGAACGCCATCTGCAGCACATGGCTGCCTCTTCCTCCCTCAGACTCTGACCACCCTTCCTTCTGCCCAGTTCTGGCAGCGTCCCCAGTGGCCAGGATGCCACCCGATTCCAAGGTGCGCCACCACACTGCCACATAGTCTCAAGCTTTGGCTCTCACTATTACACATCGTGGTGTTCAGTTCTAGATTCTGATCACCCATGTCCTCCAGGGCCACTGTCGTTACCCATCATTACAGTTGCCAGGAATAAGGAGAAAGCCATCAAGGGAAGACTCAAAAGGACCAAACTGAAACGGATGCAGAGACCAGATGCATAGTACCGGAAATCCAAGCTCGGGAAGAGGCCACCCGTGCCCTCACCCTCCAAGGCTGTTCCTCTGCTGTGGCCCTGTCATTGAGCTGTCCCTTCGGGGCACATGTGCCTCTCAGTCCAACTGTCCCCCAGCACATAAGTGAGGTAGCTCAGAGAACATGCCAGCAGGGGAGGTCACTGGTACTCAGCAAGGCGAATTAGCATCAAAACTCTGCCAGGGATGACTTCATAAATGCTTTGACGAAAAATAACATTTTACTTTTATGGAAATGACAATTAAAAGTGTTCACACCTGCTACAAATACCCTGATTCAGAGGAAAGCGGCATGGGAAACTGGGGTTACAAAAATAACTTGATGACTAACCATTTGACAAGTCACCTAGTCTCCAAGCCCAGAGAACCAAAGGGCTTCATGAATGTGAGACAGCGTCTCAGTGCCATGTGATTACTTAAAACAGATCCTAGCTTAAGCTTCAGGTTTGTGTTTCTGACTCACTTTCTGTAGCTCAGGATTTCTGAGGTTCAGATTACACTGGAATTGGGGAAAAATCCATAATAAAGGAACTCCTACAGAATAGGAAAATGACAATGTGAAGAGGGAAGAAAGCAAAAGAATTGGGATTTTTTAAATTAAGTTTTTAATAATCATAAGCAGCTGCTATTCAGTAAGCTAATAAAAGGGAGTTAAGACGATAGATAATTTATTGCTGGTTTGAAGATTAGACTTTGGTTTTATATTTGAATGTGGCTATTTCTGCTGCTTTCAAAACTACACAGTATTGTACTTGAAGAAAGAACAGTCTCACTGCCAAGGACCCACTCTTCACTTCACATGAAGATAAAATGCGTCTCCAACCAACGCAGCTTAAACCAAGAGGCCATTCAGTCATTTATTTTGGACTTACATTTTTCCTGACACATAAGAAATACATAACCAGTTTGGTTTCATGCTGAACCACATAGGCTTTCGGGGCGAAGACAATAAAAATTTATAAATAATGCCAACAAATTAAGGACTACACTGAGAAAACTGGCAATATGAATTAGACTCCTTCCTATCACATGCCCAACTCAACAGAGTCCAGAGACCAAGTCACAAACACCCGCTCCAGTCACTGCCTTGAAAGCCAATCCTGTGAGCCTCCCTGCTGTGACTGTAAGACTGATTTACCCGGGACACAGCCCACATGGATCCGAGGCCCAGTTCTCACGCATGCACGGGCCCTTGGGCTTCCTTGCAAAAAGACCCCACTTTGCTTTTATTCTTCCCAATAAAACCTCGGCCTCTGTTCTTTAGATGCACCAGACGCTACCTTGGTTGGTGTGTGCCCGACACGCAACACTATGCCTCATTTATTCCCAAATAAAACCTTTTGCTTGGAGATCTGTCTCGAAATTTTTATTTGTCTTGCACAACTATGTTTCAGAAATCAAGATATGCCATGCCGAGTCACAACTTGTTCCCAAAATGTTTACTAAGGATCTGCTATGAATCAGATTATGTGGCAGTCCTCTGACACTAGGACCCGAAGTTACACAGTCCCGGCCTCCGAGAAGTGCTAACAGAAGCCAGCTAACCAAATGATTGATGAGTTAAGTTCCACATTTCTACAGAGCTCAGAAGAAGACCCACAGAAATAGCCTTTGAACTAAGAAAAAACCAAAACTTTTATTTCAAAATGATTTACCTCCAAGATGTGAATTTTCAAATCTACGTAAGCAGTGGTGACCCACCATGCCACCCGTCTGCCTCTGTGCACCCCACACCCAATACCCGCGCGCCTGGATCACTCCCAAGCACAGAGACACCTGTGAGATTCAGAACGCAGCTCTTAAAAGCTAAGGACTTCTCCAAACATGACCACACCACCATTCGTCACAGCTTCAAAAAGGAACAACTGCTTGTTATGATCATGTACTTCTGTGGCTGCTGACATTTCCGATTATCTTATGTTTTTCTAGACTGTTTTCATTTTTTTTTTAATAAGAACCAAAAGAAGGTTCATATATTGTGACACTTGACTGCTGCTATGTCTCTTCAACGATGGGTTCTGCCTTTTAGCTCTCTTCTTTCCTTGCAATGTTTTGGTTGCAGAAATCGAGCCATCAGTCCCCAGCAAATTTCATTCTGGAAACGGCCAGTGAGTAGATGCGTTTGGTACCGTGGGTCACAGAGTTTCTGTGGCACCTACTCACCTCTGCCCTGGGCGCCTGAAAGCAGCCACAGGCAGCACACAAACAGCAAGCAAGGCTGTGCGCCAATAAAACTTTATGGACACTGAAATTGGAATTTCATATCATTTTCACATTTCACACAATATTATTCTGTATTTTTCGACTATTTAAAAATGTAAACACAAAGCTCAGCTCCAAACAGTCACAAACAGGCAGGGAGCCGGATATGCTCTGTGCGCTCCCGTCTGCGGTCCCTGCCCAGAGTCGCTCTCCTCAGTCCGCACGAGGCCCAGTTGTCTTCAATGTGCTCCCCTCCTCTCACAGTCCCTACAGACTGCAGTCAGACGGAGAAGCTGCGGCACTTTCTGGGTGATGTGTGGCTCTCTAGCACGTACTTAATGCCTGTGCCTCCTTGATTGGGACGTGCAGTCGGCAGCTATTGATGATCACTGCGTAGGCTCATTAATTCACCAGGGCCTGCAGAATGATGATATTTTAATTTTTTCATTCATTCTTCATTTATGAGCTGTAACGTTTATAAAGGGAACTTATCAACTATTTTGTTATTCTAGGTGAAAACAGGAAAGGCAGGATAAATGTTCTTGTACTTGCTAAAATTCAAAATAATGACATGGTTCCTTAGTAACCTCCAAAGATGACAGTGAGTTTGTTTTTAAAGTAGAATTTGAAACTCACGAATTTAAATACACCTGCTCTTTCCAAGCGATGCAGTCCCTGTTTCATTAGTGAGGACCTTCCCTTTCCCGGCTGGCTCCAGTCCTCTGACGCAGCCCTCCCAGCCTCAGGCCTCCCGCGCTCAGCACCTCCCGAGTTCCGGCCGTCGGGATTCAGTAGCACCTACGTGTATCCAGGGTTCACAGGAATGTCGCTTCACCTCATTTTGCTGCAGCGACTCTCAAGGAGTCTTTGATTCTGGAGTCCCATCTGACCTTTCTCACTCCAAAGGGAGATGTGAGGAAATGAAAACTTAGCCAAGTCACAGGATACAAAGCCAATACACAAAAGTCAACTGTATTTGTACATACTGTCAGTGAACAAGTGGAGGTCAAAATTTCTTAAAATAACAGTTTATAATAATATAAAAAACACATAAAACTTCAACATTAAATTAATAAAACATTTTCCCCGCACTTGGGACACTGAAGCAGGAGGATCACCATGAGTTTGAGGCCAGCCAAACCACCAACCAAAAAACCACATACACACACACACGGTTTGAACACTGAAGACTACAAAACCCTGCTGAGAAAAATTAACTTGGAGCTAACAAGTGCAGGGATTTACCATTGCTAGGGACCAAACTGTGTCCCCTACCACACTCGATGAGATCACATCAAAGTGATAGGGTTTGAAGAAGTAGGGTTTGGAGCTAGATAAAGTCAGGAAGAGAAGTGCTTATAAGCAAAGAAATCACTTCCCCACCCACTCATCCTCCAGGGTACCAAACTGGCCTGTACCTTGGTGTTAGACTTCCTGTCTTCAGGCAGAAATTCATTTCAAGAAATCCATGTTAAGAAATCCATTTCTGTTATTTAAACCACCCAGTCTGGGGCATTTTGTTATAGCAGCCTAAACTAAGCTATTCATGTTTGTAGACTGGATTATGAGGTTATGATATGAATTCTTCCCAAATCAGATTTAATGAAATGCCAGTTAAAATCTGCCTACATTTGTATAAATTAACAAACTGATTCTAGAATCCATATGGAAATGCAAAGGTCCTAGCATAACCAAAATAAGCTTGAAAAGGACAAAGATGGAGGAGGTCCACCACCAGTTCAATAGTATTATAAAACTAGAGTAATCAAGACCCCATGGTTTTGGCATAACAGCAGACACACAGATCCATGGAACAGAATAGAGTCCAGAAACGGTCAGCGGACTTCACCAAACTGCTACAATGTTCTCTTCAAGTGCTGCTGGGATACCTGAATAATCCACTTGAGAGAGAGCAGGAACCTTGACCCTCACATCATATCATACACAAAAATTAAACCACAGGCCTAAATATGCTCACTGAATCTATAAAATTGCTAGAATAAAACAAAGACAAGAATGTACCCTGAAGTAGGCAAAGATTTCTCTTACGAGACACAAAAAGTATGAACCACAAAAGAAGTATTTCATAAACTGGACTTCATAATATTAGTCTTTAGCTCTACCAAAGACAAGGCTAAGAAAATAAGCCACAGACTGAGATAAAATATTCACAATATACATACCTAACAAAGGGCCTAAATCCAGAACATGTATCATTTTAAAACCTCTCACAATTCAATAGGACAAAGATTTGAACAGACACTTCACAATGGAAGATTTACTAATGGCCAAAACACATGCTGAAAGATACTCATCATCATCACCATCAGAGAAAAACGAAAATCTTAAGACACCACTATATACTCATTAGAATGGCTAACATTTGAAAGCCAGCCAAGCGCTGCCTGGAATCAGAATGCTTGTGCACTGCTGACTGATGTGTAAGATGGCACAACCACTTTGGGAAAGTTTGGAGGTTCCTTATAAAGATAAAAGTGTATCTATAATACCAACCAGTAATTTCATACTTGGGCAAGTGCAGAAATACACATCTCCACAAAAACTTGTGTACTAATATTCCTGCTGTGTTCTTAGCAGCTTTGAACTAAGACAGCCAAAATGTCCATGTATATGTAGTTAGATAAACAACTTATAGCTTATCCATACAGCAGAATACAACTCAGCAATAAAAGCAAATAAACTAAAAATGCAAACAATAACATGGGTATATCAAAAAATACTGAGTGTAGGGGCTGGGGATTTAGTTCAGTGGCAGAGCATTTGCCTAGCAAGTGCAGGCCCTTAGTTGGATCCCCAGCACTGGCCTCCCCCCGCCCAGCAAATTAGACTGAGTGAAAAAACTAAGCCAAAAAAGAGTTCCCACTCTATGATTCATATTCTATGACAGTCTAGAAAACATAAATCTAGTCTCTAATAACAGAAAGGAGACAGATCAGTAGTTTCCCGGGGGCTGGGTGTGGAAGATACTTCTGGAGAAGATGAGCATAATAAAAACATTCTACATATTGACTGTGATGATGGACAGCACCTGGAATGTGCAGAAGATACCTCAACAGAGATGAAAATAAAGGCAGGGAGACTACACTGCCAACCTCTTCCTACAAATGCACACTCACCTTTTGGTTTTTTTTGGTGCTGGGGATCAAACTCAAGGCCTTGTGCTTGCAAGGCAAGCACTCTAACCACTGAGCTAAATCCCCAGCCCCTGCACACTCACTTTTGAAGGACAAATGGGAGTTACTGGTAAAGACGCAGGTGGTGTAATACACATGAAGGCAGAGACAAGGATGTGCACACCATCCCACAAGTGGCTGAAGAACACATGTGTCTGTGACAGGGGAAGGGGAGGAGCTGGAGAGAGGCTATTACACATTCAGCAAAATGGTCATACAGTTTTTCTGACAATGGGGTGAAATGTTTTGCTTTTTAAATATTAAACTACCTTTGCATACTTGAAATAAACCCACATCATTGTAACATAGTATTCTTTTTGTATTCAAATTGTTAATTTTAGGTCAAAGATTTTTGCATCCATTAAAAAAAAATCAGAGATTAGACAAGTCTTCCTTTCTGGTAAATTCTTCTTGAGATTTCTTTCTTAGAATCAGAAACAATTCCCTCTCTTTCTGTCATCTAGAAAGTTTGGGCAATATTGGTGGGTTTTCTTCCTTCAATATGAAAAAGAATTCAAAAGTTCTATGGGATTGAGGTTTTCTATGTTGAAGGTTTTCAATTACGGGATACCTTCCTTTAAAAGACCTTGAACTGTTTAGGTTTTTCTAGTACCTCTCTTACCTTTGGTGCATTTCATCCAAATAAACAACACGACACAAAGATGGTAAAACAACCTCTTCGATCTCTTTCAAGTCTGTAGGTTCCACAACGATATCCCTTCCCTCTTTTCATGCCTGATACTGGAATTTGTTTTTAAAATCTTGTCTTCGTGCAGGTTCAACTGTACTAATCTGTTCAGAGTGCCAACTTCAGGCTTTGCTGACCTTCTCCATTGCACATTTGCTTTCTAATTTCCTCCCCCTCTTGTTTCCCTTAGGTTTGATTTGCTGTCCTTTTCCCATCTTTTTTGAGATAGAAGGTTAAATCATTGATTTTCAGTCTTTCATCTTTCCTAATATGCTTTTATAACTACAGAATTTTCTCCAAGCACAGCTTATGTCAACAAATACTCGCTGTCGATACTTATACTGTACGTACTTGAAAAGAATATGAATTCTGTCCTTCTTGGGTACAGCATTCTATACGTCAATTAGGTCAAGGTTATTAGTTGTTTCATGTCGTCTTCTGTCTCCTACTGATTTCTGCCTCTTCTGGGTGTTATTGAGAGAGGTGTGTTAAAATCTCCCGTTAGGATCAGGAATTTATCTATTTCTCCATGTTTTTTACATGTTAAAAAAAATGTGGCTCAGTCATTACCTAGGACACTGGGGTTGTTTTTCCCTTTTGCTACTGTAAATAATCTGCTATGAATATGAGTGTACAAATGTCTCTTTGATCTCAATGTCCATTTTGGATGGACACTCTAGAGCAGCTGGGTCATATGGGAGTTCTATTTTTGATTTTCTGAGGAGATGCCATAGAGGTTGGAGCAGTCTACAATCCCCAAGGTTTCAATTCCACACCATCACCAACAGTCTCAGTTCATTCGGGCTGCTATAATAACAAGACGACGCAGTGGTGACACAAAAGCCACAGCTCAAGAAGCTGGAAATCCAAGACAGAGTGCTGGCAGAGGGGTGTCTGGCGGAGGCACACCCTCTGGCTCATGACAGCACCCTCCTGCTGTGTCCTCATGTGCTGGAAGAGGCGAGTGAGCCCACTGGGGTCTGTTATGTGAGGGCATCCATCTGAGGCAGGACAAAAGAGACCTCTCGATTTAACCACTTCTCCAAAGCAATGAATGCTGTCTACGATTAACTCAGTCACCCTGTAGACCAGGTTTCAGTGTAGTAATTTTAGGGGGACACAGACATCCCAAGCACAGCACCAACACTTGTCTTCTGGCTGTGTTTTTCTTTTGGGGTGTTTATTTTTTTAATAGCAGCCATCCTAACAGGTGTGAGGTGAGAGCTCATCACAGTCTTGATTTGCATTTCCTCAGTGATTATTGATGTAGAACAGCTTTTCGTGTGCTTGTTGGCTTCAGTCAATCTTTAAGATTAGTTATTATTCAGCTCCATAAACCAGCAGCAGAACGTGCAGCAAGATAAGTACAACCTTCCTCGAGTCATAGAGGGGCTTGTTCTACACATTTCAGCAGCACATGATCCCTTTATGTTCAGACCAAAGGACTGTCTTCAAAGTACATCACAGAAGCAGCTATTCAAATAGATTGGGCCAAAGCCCCCCCCCCACCCTTTTTAAAGAACAACTGAAAGAGGCGTGCACTGTTTTTACCTGCCTAGCATTCATTCTTCCTTCTGGAACATCTTATTTTCCTTTCTTCAATCACCCCTCCCCATTCACGATCCAGAAAACGACTTCCTTACCTGTCCCCACTCCAGGAACAAGCAGGTGACTCAGGCCTGGCCAGTCAGTACAGCCAGTTGCTGCTCACCAAAGCGATGAGTTTACGAATAAGTGTGGGATGTAATTAATAAACTCCCAGGGAATTCTGGGACTTCCCCTACAACCCAGACGGAGCTCTCTTGGTGAGAACTGTTTACTGTAAGGGCAAGATAAGCCTGAAGTTGCAGGGACCACCAGGAGAGAGCCTTCCCTAGAGCTGAAGGACAGCTGGGGAGCTGAGCGGGAGGGACAGACACACAGAGACAAGCTAATCACAGTGCATGACCCCTAAGGCAACTGTGTTGAATGCCGTTTCAGTTATCTGAACAGTTCCACGCCAGGAGGCAGTGAGCTGTTTATTTTGATTAAAGGAACCCAACTTGGGTTTCTGTTACCTGCAACCTAAAGGGCTGAAGCAGCATAATAGCAAACATAATCCAGGTCCTCCCCAGCCCAACTGTCTATCCGAATTTCCCTGTGCAACTGCTATGGCATTTTCAAAACTCCACATCTCTTCATTTAGCAAAACAGCAATTAAATTATTTTATCTTACTCAGAGTTTCAGCAGTCCGTAGCTTACTGAATTACTTAATTTTGAAGAACCTTGTGTGGCTTCCACAGCCCCCTCTCCCTGCTCTCCTACTGCCCCGACAGCTCTTCCTCCTCCTCCGCCCTGCCCTGTGGTCATTCTGCCCTCCCCCAGGCTGTCTCTGCCACATCCACAGTTAGGATTCAAGTATCTACGATTCCCACATCCTCTCTCCCACACAGACCTCTCTCTGACCTTCACAGAATCAAGAGGCCTAGCACGAAGAGAACAAATGGAATCCACGTCCCTGCTTGAGTGTCTCAAGGACACCCCGAGACATGGTCACACAGCACACACCTGCCACCAGGCCTGGCTCTTCTCTGAAGTTCCTCACCTCAGGAAATAGGGGAGGCCACCTTCAGAGGAGCTACAGAAGCCAGAACCCTTTACATGTCTCTCCCCTAGGCTCCCTGCCACCCATCCTATTGATTTTTGTTCTTAAATAGCTCTCACCAATCCATTCCACCCTCATGCGAGCTACCATCTTCTTCCCTGATTACTAAAACAGCCTCCATCATAGGCCTCTCATGTTCCCCTGCTCACCCCTCCTCCTCTCGACACTACCACGAGACAGAGTTCTTACCTAGAAATGTAACTGGCTCTGTCGATCCCTAGCTTAGAATCCGTCAATAGCTAACTACTCTCAGGATAGGAACCAAATCTTTTTATAGGCTCTGCAAGGGAATACACTGGAAGAGCGAGGCAATAAACATCATATACTTAGCTGATAAATGCAAGACTTTTGAAGGTTACAAACTGCCAGGGAACTACAAGGACAGCCTAGGACCAGAAGCCTCTGAGACAAAGGACTCAGAACAAGCGTCTGTCCCAGTGGGGCTCTTAAGCTCACACTCCCACCCCTCAGCAGGAGATGGGAGGACAGGACTGACAAGCGACCTACAAACATCTCCCACTGCCCCTCTCTCAGGGTGGGGTTTGGCCCACGATGCTGTCTCCCTTTTGGCCATGGGGAATGCACTCATCAGGGGCCTCTCTAGGTTCCACTACTCTACCTTCACCTTCCTTTCTTCCGGACTCGGCCTGGAGGCGATCTTACCTCCTTGGAAACACTGTATTTCTGCTTTAGTTTTTACAGTTTAGCTCTCTCAGGGAAATCTGTTTCTTTCTTCCCATCTTTGAAGACCATACAAATTTATGCTGAGTTATTTTCAGGCTACTGGTAGGTCTTTCTAGAACCCCCAGATACTTAGAACACTGATAATCTGAACCTCAATTTTACCAATAGCATAAAGCTGTAGAAACAGCCACTTCACACTGGGCTCATGTGGGCCTTCTTTGGTGTGTACCCCACCTAATCCCCTCTCTTCCAGGCCGCACTCCAGGTACCCTCACCTTTGGGGCTGGCGCTTGGTCACAGGACCTTCCCGGGAGACACAATTCAGCGCACAGGAGGCCACAAAAACAGGCTGCTCAAACACCTTGGGAACTTCTAAGGTCATCAGTATGGGAACCGCAGCAACCCATAAGAATACAGATCTAATTATATTTGCTAAAATTATTTTTTAGATTCAAAGTATTTACATAATCATAAACCTCTGGGAAAAGAAATCTCCCAGACTCCTACCAAACATGTAAGATAATACAATAAGTCATTTGAATGTGCTAATATAGCTAAAGAAAGAACACCTATTACAGTACCCATCTAAGTACTTTCTTGAAGAAAGGTTATTTTAGCCAGTGTACTTAAAATTATTCTAATTATAGCAAAGAGGCACGCCCTCTTGTTTTCTCATTTTAAAATATTTCCTTCTAGTTTTTCTTTATATTTTGTAATTGTTTAAAAAGTATACTTTATATTCTGAATTTTGCTTTCTTCACTTAACATCATTATTTCACAAGCATTTTTTCAAGATGCTACATTTTTGGAAGGATTATATATATATTTTTCAGTACTGGGGATTTAACCCAGGACCTTTGCAGTGAGCTATATTCCAAGCCCTTTTTAAAATTTTTTATTTTGAGAGAGGCTTTCAGTGAGTCATAAACTGCCCAGGATGGGCTTGAACTTGCCATCCTCCTGCCTCAATCTCCCAAAGTGCTAGACCTCAGGTGTGTGCTGCAATGCTGCTATATGGATTCAACAAATTTTAAAACAATCACCTTTTTATCGGTTATTATGTATACTGCCATTTTTCCCAATTATGACCATCACTGAGCTGAACATTTTTAGATGTGCAAGTATAAATTATATTTTAGGTTATCATCTTAGGACAGATTTGGAGAAACAGAATTAGGTCAAAGACTGGACACTAGGTAGCGCTGGAGGAGTCTTAACAAATCCTGGCCAATGAGGAAAACATTTTTTTGGAGCTGGGGATCGAATTCAGGGCCTTGTGCTTGCAAAGCAAGCACTCTAACCACTGAGCTAAATCCCCAGCCCCGACGAAAACATTTTTAAAAAACAGTATTATGACACTAGCAATAAATGAATAGTGGTTTTCATACATTCTTATCAATATACTGTATAGTAAATTTAACTTCCCCGTATTAAATGAACAAAAACATTTGGTTTTAATTTCTGTATCTTTGATTCTTACCTATTTGTCCATTTTTCATTCAACAAATAGCCCTCAACATGCCAGACACTGAGCCAGACTTGGGCCAAGTGACAGAAGATGAAATCTGACTCCAAGAGCTTTCAAGGCACAGGCGGAAAACCCGCAACACACAGACCAGCGGCTGTTGAGGAGGGCGGTGCTGCGAGGGCAAGCACGCAGCTCCAGGGACAGCACCAACGGCAAATGCCTTGACCATAGCGCTGGGGACAGCTTCCTGAGGTCAGAGGTCAGGTCTAAGCTTCATTGTGCTTACTACAAACACTGAGCACATTTCCACGCCCTGTGTGTGTGTGCATATGTGTGTGTGTGTGTGTGCGCACGTCCTCGCGCACATGGACTGCTTGCCCATGTACACTTACTTATTTAACCATAATAATCTGTTTTTGTTAATTTGTGTAAGCTCTTTGCTGTAACAGAATACTATTAATTTATGCTTTAAACATTACTTCTAGGCTTTTAACATAAAAACACATATAGCATATGCATATAGCAGCTATTTAATATTAGACATAAAATTGACAAGTATTTTAAAGTAAAGTGTCTGTCTTCTCATCCCTGTCCTCGCCCACTGAAACCCATTTCTTGTGAAGCCCGCATCCACACCCTGCAAATATAAGCAGATACTCCATGCAATATACTTCGATCTAAGGCACACGTACACAGTTACATTGCTGTACGCAGTCTCTTAACAGCCCTAGCCATTTTTATGCAGGTTTTAATTCTATTAATTGTAGACATTCTTTATAGGTATAGAAAATGAACACTTGGTCTTGAGTTAATACTTTGTCTTAGTTTGGTTTTTTTGTTTTTTGGGGGGAAGCACTGGAGAATCGAGGTTTTTTTTTTTTAAATGCAGTAAACTTCATCAATCTTTTCTTTTACAGACTTTAGGTTTTTATATCTAATTTTAAAAGGCCTTCTTACTCCAAGAGTAAAATATTTTTAGTTTCATTGAAGATTTCATTTGACATATCAGTTTTCCACTTTTATTAGTCTCTACTCATCTTTTTCTTGGTGTTTTGCAAATCCTAAGGTCAGAGTCATGAGGCCAGTGTACAGATCTGTGAATGAGCCATCTCTCAGACCTGTACTGCTCCTGATGTCCCAAGAGGCCACTCAGTTTGACTGATTGCTGGCCTCCTGGGGATACAAGAAAGGATTTACAAAACTCACTCACTAATTACCATTTATTCCCCTCAAAACTTATAACTGTCATAACACTGTTTTATAAATGACCGGATAAGAACATATATGTGGCTGAATTAAACTACAGTCCTTATCAAACCAAAGATACTGTTCAGTTAACATCCATTTCTTTCTTTCTTTCTTTCTTTTTTTTTTTTTTTTGCCCATCTATTTCTGATCTAATCCCTGAAACATCAAATACAGTCCTCATTGCTGGTGGCACCTCACCACGTCCTATCAGGATCCTGGCATCTTTTTAAACTTTTAATTTTTAGACCTCACAAGCAGTAGTAATTATAACAGCATGCTGAACCAGCTGAGTTAGATAAAACGCCACCAGTTGCTATTTCAGTACAGCTTAGACAGTAAGAAGTGGCACTAAAAGCAGAGTCAAGTCAATATGGCAGTTTTTAAAAAAAGAAGGGCCACAACTCAGAGCCCTATGTACAGCATCAGTTCCTAGTGTCTTCCTGTAGTAGAAATCAGATGTGATAAAAGTAAAGCTTTAGCTTCTAAGGAATAACAAAAGCTTCCCTTTTCAATTATGGGATCTACTCCACATATAACACATTTCATGGAAGTTTTATATAAACTGTCAACTAAGACAGTTTATATAAATCTAACTAAAGATTTGCTAGAGTCAATGGTTTGTAAGAGAACAGATTTAATAGAGGACATTTATAAGTTACAATATTCACCCACAAGCCAAATGTAGGAAGTGCCAAATGTCTGTCTAGGCACTGGAGACCCGAAAGATCCAGTCAAGGGCTGGGAGCCCACAGCACTGTCCTGTATATGTCCATGTCTGCACATGATGGCTGAAGAAATCTTTACGGGAACCAGGATACGATGCTTGCAGCAGAAATGACAACCAGAGCTCCCCCAAAGCAACAGCAGCCATCCTCAATGACAGCAAGGCCCCGAGCTCCTTCTTCAACGAGAACAGTCGACTTCCTTTCAGGGTTCTCCTGAAAGCAGAGCTTCTGGCAAACAGCCTGCCAACTAGCTTCTGCTCCCACTCTGCTTTATGTTGCATCAGTAACAATCCTCAGGTGGATCCTCTACACCCAGCATCACACCAACTCAGTCCAGCTGGGCATTCTAGCTCAAGTTGACCACATTAAGTCCACCACACTGACTAAATCAATATGAAATCATTTGTTCACAAAAAGGATTAAAAAAAGTGGTGACACCCTTCTTTCTTTGCCAGTTTGGAAAGGATGCGCTCTGCAGAGACCATGCTTCTCAGAGCTCTGGAAATGCTCAGTCCCAGAAGAAGAATAAAGAGTCTTTTAAACTAAGAGAATGAGATTGCCATAGCTGCAATAGTCAAGGCAGAAGCAGGGTTATCTGAGTTAGGTTACCTGAGACCTGTGGCTCAGGGTTAGATGAGAAAAGACAAAGGGCACTGCTCAAAAAGAACAGGGTCCTGACGAGCTGACAGCAGGGCCCTGACTGCAGTAGGGCAAAACACTATTCTGGACTGGCATCCAGAATATGTAAGATCTAAGGTCCATAAACTAAAAGACAGGCAACTAGGAAAAAGAGCACTAGACAGAGAGATAGATACTAAATGCAATTCATATGTGAGGAAACCTAAAATGCCAATACGAAAAGGTGCTGAAGTTCATTACAATCAGGAAAATAAAACTTTAAAACACAGGATTCCATTTTACATCTGCCACATTAACAACATTACAAAAACCACCACAGGGCACCTCAGGCACACAGGAGAGGAGAACAGAATGAGCAGCCCCACGCACACCCTTCAATCAGTAATATCTCAGTCCCTCTCTACCTCTACTGCCCAGTATCTCTGAAGCAAATCCCAGTCATCACATCATTTCTCTGCACACATTTTAGTTGTATCCTTAAAGGCTGGGGAAGAATTTCAGACAGACTTGTCAAGGTATAACTTATACAGAGTAAAATTCACCCCCTTCCAGTGTAGAGTTCTGAGTTTGACAAATAACCACGCTGTGTATCCAACACCGTAATCAAGATAAAGAACACCCGCTTGTTGTCCCAACATAGCTTGCTGCCCGCTGGGATCAGCCCCTACTGTCACACCCCGGCCCTATACAGTGACAGCCTTATTTTCCATCCCCAGTTTTCCTTTTTCCAAAATGTCAAGAGCATGTGCTTTTTGAGTCTGGCTTCTTTCACCTGCAAACACATTTAAGCTTTATCTGCCTTCTTTGTATCAAGAGACCACATGTTCACACAGCCAAGCACCGGTCACTGCTACACCTGGTACCTTCACCACCTGAAAGAGGTTAGGTTGTTTCCCGTTTGGGGGACAGCGAATAAAACCGTGGCAGGCATTTATAAAATAGTTTTCTTGTGTGAAAGTAAGTTCTAATTTCTCTTGAATAATTATCTAAGAGCCTTTATTGCTAAATCTCGGCGTAAGAACCTATTTAACAAGAAACTGCCAAGCCTTTTTGCCAAAGTGGCTGTATCATTTTGCATTTCCAACATCAATGTAGGAGAGTTAAATTAACAGGCATCTTTGCAAACAGGACTATAGTTTTGTTTAATCTTGGCCACTGTAATGGATATGTAGTGGTATCTCGATGGGGTTTTAATCTGCATTTCTGTAATCAACATAACAAGAACCAAAGCGCACGCAAACAGTAAAGACTGGTTAAAGCTGGGTGGCAGACGCAGTGGAGTTAGTTTCCATTAGAATTTGTTATTTAATAAGGACATGGAGAATATAAAATATACAAGTGCTACATTCTGTACAAATAAAACTCCTGGCTCTGCATACTAAGGTCATTACTAATATAAGTACACTTTTCACAACAAAATTCTTAAACCCCGAGAATACTTAAAGAAGTCATTTCACAAAAAAATGCACTTAACCCAGAACTGTAGCATATAAGCACCCAGAGCCCCTTCACTGAACTGTGTCTCAGTTCCAGCTCTCTGACAATACGATAGGACACTTATTCTGCATAAAGCAAAATCAGCTTGTGTAAAAGTGAGTAAACTCTGTCATTCCTCAATAATTAAACTGGCAAAGATGCATAGCATAAATTTGTACCACCATTTTTGACCTTCTGTGCATTTTTACTTCTGGTACTTTTGCCTCAACAGAAGAAAAATGACAAGGACTACTGATTTATGTAAACTGTACCTCATCCTAAATTGAACAACACAACAACACACTTCCATACTGTGCATAATACAAGTGTTTTTTTTAAATTTCAATTAACACTCAACTAGACTGAGCACTACACCCTCAGGTGTGTACTGCAATAAGGCATGCACAGCACCAACAGCATATGGGGTTTTCTTCTTACTTTCAACTTCATATCTCACTCACATGGATACACTGTGTAGGCATTAACTACGACTCTACCGTCCACAGCTGTTGTGAAGTGGGTAGGAAACCCTAAAATCAGGGGCAAAGGTGACACCAAGCGAGCCGATCCACAGGCTGTCAGCATCCAGGAGTGAGGCTGAGTAAGGCGGGAAGGATTCAGATGCTGTTCACTACAGGGTTGCATCAGTGGGGAGAAGGAGTGGGAGGAGTCTGCAGCAACTCCCAGTTTTCTAATTGGGGTAATTAAAGAATGATGGCACTAGTGAGAAAAGAAATAATTAGAGAATTAAAAAAAAGAAAAAAAACCTTAAGATCCCAGTGGCTCAGAAGTCAAAAGTAGGAAGAGTCCAACTCCGAGTCTAGACAGGGCAAGTTAGTGGGACCTGTCTCAAACAAAAAAGGGAACATGGGAGCAGCTCAATATGAAGGCCCTGGGTTCAATTTCCAGTACAGAAACAAAAACAAAACTGACATGCTTACATCCAGCAAAACACAAAAATCTCAAGTGTATCACTTGATACATTTTACACACATACACACTTGCATTTGCAGTACTGGGGGACTGAACCTAGGAGTGCCCTATCACTCAGCTATATCTCCAGCCCCATTTCATTTTTTATTTTGAGACAGGGTCTCACTAAATTGCTCAGGTGGGGCTTGAACTTGTGATCCTCCTGCCTCAACCTCCCAGAGGGCTGGGATTACACTGCACATGCAACACACATATTTAACCATCATCCAAACACAGAGAACACATGTAGAACCTAGGACATTGGTGATGAACCTATGGCACATGTGCCACAGCAGGCCATTTGCATCACTGAAAGCTCTAAAAGGTTTGCCATCACTGACCTAGGAGGTTCCTTCGCACAGGACCTCTTCCAGGTGACAGTCCCGCCTCCCTGCTGCTAACAATGTAACTATTTTGACTTCTATGACCATAGATTAGCTCTGCTGCTTCTTGAGAAGGTAATACATACATAGTCTCTCACATACACGTACACTTGTATCTGGTGTCTTTGAAGGGATACATTTATCTTCATATTGTGTACGTATTACTGGGAAGCAGAAACGGGTTGTAGCAAACAGAGACAAAGAAGATATGAGGTTGATTTATCATTTTCATTCGTATTTATGGACACTTACTACGTGTCAGTATCTCTTAGGTGTAGAGAACACTAGGTGCAGAGAGCTTGGTACCCACCCTTAAGGGATTTACCATCTAGAAGGAGGGACAGGTCAATGAGTAATGACATCATCTACGCACACTCCAAGAGGACAGTCACGGTGCTGAGGGGAACGCAGAGAAGGAAGGGCCTGCTTTGTTTAGGAAATCCTGGAAGACTCCAATGAAGACTAAACTGGGGAAAAGCCAAGTTCAGAGATTTGTTCACGGTTGGGAATGCAGCTGGGTAATGGAGGCATAAAGCTTCATTGTAGCCTTCTCTCTACTTTGTGTATGTTACACTGTATCCATAATTAAAAGTTTTTCAGGAGTTTAAATGTGTCTTGAAGCATGACTAGGCACTAGCCAATAAGGGAATGGCACTCTGGGCAGAGAAACATTAAAAGCCAAGATGCGAAGGAAATCTGTAGTTTTCGGGAAATCACGAAGGCTAGAGAGGCTAAAACTGCTGGGTGAAGGTGGGCTCATGCACTGAGGCCCTGCATTTCACACTAAGAAAACTGAGCTTCAGGGTAACTGAGACAACAGGGAGCCATTCAAGAAACTGCAAGCAAGATGACGATCTAATCAGACTTGTGTTTTATAGTGATTATTCACACAGCAGTCGCAGCTAAGTAAGAGACGAAAGGAAACGCTCAGTGGGCAGTTACTAAAGGAGCCCTGAGAAGAAACGAGGGCCTAAACTGAGCTAATGGTAATAACGATGAACGCAACTCCAGTGTTAAAAAAGTAAGTGGTTGCAATGTGATTAATTAAAAACCATCCTGTTGATCTTTGTCAACCAAACTGAAAGATTAGCGTAAAGGGTCACATGAAACAGCAAGTGGTCAAACTGAGTTCCACTGAATAAATAATTTTGCTATTTAAAACATTCACGGAGCTTTGCAGCAATTAAAACTATTTTCCCCTAATACCCGCGCCTCACAAGTGGAAGCATAATCACTTCAGAAACGTCTCGCACCTTAACAGGTTTTTCCCCCGAGTGCTCCCTCCCCCGAGTTCCAGGTGCTTCACGGGCCAGCAACAGACACAAGAAGTTCAGCTGAGCAGCATTCTTCAAACACATCCACAGCCACACACCAACCAAACACCAAAACCTGGTCCAAACATGACCAAAAGCAAAGATAAAGCCCGAAGCTTGAAGTTCACTCATAGCATTTCATGTTGATCTAATGCCTCCATGGATTTTACAAATCCACTTTTAAGGGCCATCCACCCTCAAAATAACTGGCACACACAGCATCCCTTCACAGCGTCAGCGCCGTCTTGCTAGCTTTTACACACCCGAACAGTGAGGCAAGTCTATTTCTCATCTCTTAGAGAACACAGAAGATGCCAACTGAAACAGCCTAAATCCATTAATATAATCATTTACTGTGATCAGTTCCTTTCCCTGCTCTGGTTTCATGCCTGTATTTGGCCGTATTCATTGAAATGAAAAAAAAATTAAAAAAAACCACTATGGTGTGAACTCTACTTCCTCAGTTACAAATGTCGAACAAAGAGAAAACTCATTTATTCTTCCCTGGATATGTGAAGTTCAAATACTGCTATTTCTACTCCCTGTTCCCATCACTGGTACTGCTGAAGTCAAGAAATCTCATTAGAATTTCCCACCTCACAGTGCTCAGGCAGGTCGACCTACTTAGCAGCTTAGTCTCCTATTTTTTGCCTGGTTGTTGTGACAGGAAGAAATAGAATCTTCATTCCCAAAGACAGGGAAAAATAAAACAAACCCAACTTAAATCACAAATTTAGCATTCTGCAGATCCTCTAAATGCCTATAATAAACAGGATGTAGGAATAATTGATTCTGGGTAGTGGATAGATATATTGATTCAAAAATTTAAAGAGAAAAAGTCACACCTAGGAATTCTATATACAGTATTGTCATAGGTACCTAAAAAGCCTCACAAAAACTGGGGGAAAAGCCATGAATAATAACATTCACAGCACCATATGGTTTTGTGTGCTTCACACATCCTTAACAAAGAGCACCAGAGATAACATTTCCAAACCAGACAATAGTTTAAGGTACAGAAGAAAAATGAGTTAATGTTTTTATAGGCCACATTTAGTTTGGTAATATTTTCTGCTATATAAAACAAGGGAGTTTGCAAAACTAATAGACAAAGAAATAGATGTAGTACTGCACAATATTCTCGAGAATCCAGAAAGACTTCATTACACATGACAGAACATGAGCCAGTACACCACTCTGTTTCTGTGATTCACTTTCAGCTTCCTTCTGCTGCTGATTTTCATATATCTGGTTCTCTCCACCTGCATTCTTGGGTTTCCCTACAGAAATAAGTGGATGCTCTGAAACAGTCATGACGAACCTTTTAGTGCTTTTAATGATAACGAACGGCCCACTGCGACACGCGTGCCACAGGTTCACCAGCACTAGTCTGAAAGAACTCAAGCCTACCTTCAAAAAGAGACTCTATTCTCTAATTACCAGCAGGCATTTGCAACCAAAGGATGACAACATGATGATGTGTATCGTGTGTTCTAGTTCACAAATCTATTTCATGTACAGCAGAACACATATTATTCCCACTTTACTACTGAAGGTAAGAACAGTTGAATATTTTGCCTAAATATTTCATGGTACATGGGAAATTCAACTCTGATAGTCTAACTGATAACATGGTCCCGGGGCAAAATTATGGTAATAGATGACAGCCTACCAAATAAAGTGAATATCCACAATTATAACACTGATATAATCAAATAACTCAATAAGTAACAGAATATAGACAGTAGAATTCTAGTACGTACAGAAGGAATTATAGGGTAGAAAACTGCCATTCAGCAATAACTATCACAGGGAAGAAACATTGATGGATGCTAAAATTAATGGGCAAGAGATTAATGAGAAACAGGACATTTGCCTACCTTTTTTTTTTTTTTTTGCCTACCTTTGAACATCTCCTCACAAGATGCTTGGTAATTAATTATAAAAGGAAAAGGAGTAACAACACAATGGAGGAACATGCTCGAGACACCCTTAACCAAGGGACCAAGGTTCCCACCACCAGTAATAAGAGACATCAACAGCATGTACCTCCCAACACAAGGAACTCAGCGGGGCAGAACACCCCTGCTGTCTTTCAGAGACGCTGCAATTAACTGGCTGGTGCTCTTTGAAGGTGTCAGGGTCACACAAAAACAAAGATCAATAAACACTAAAGGTAGGCACACATGGAATGAATACCACATGTATCCCATTAATATGTTTAATTTTTATGTAGCAGTTTAAAAAGTTAAAAAAAAAAAACTAAATTCAGTGTAGGATCCTACTTCAATTCTAGACGAGCAAAAAGGCAAAGAGACAACCGTGGGAGTTCTAGTAAGGTCCGCAGGTCCTTTTAACAGTACTGTGCCACAGTGACATCCTAGTTTCACTCACTCTTCTTTGTGAGATGTTAACTTTTGGGAAAGGTGAGTGAATGGTCCACAGAAACTCCTTATACTAGTTTTGCAACTTTTTTGTAAGCCTGGAATTATTTTCAATTTTTTAAAAAGATTATACTGCTGGTGCTTATAATCTAAGTCACATTATTTGGACCTGAATTTTCTTTCTTTTGTTTTTTGTTTTTTGTTTTTTTTTTTGGTGCTGGGGATCGAACTCAGGGCCTTGTGCTTGCAAGGCAAGCACTCTAATCACTGAGCTAAATCCCCAGCCCTCACCCGCTTTATTTTTAATATATAAATTTTACCTTCTCCTTAAGCTCCACTGACAGATTAAATCTTCCTGAATATTAAATAACTTTAAATTTCTAAAAAGAGTTTAACAGTCAAAGTAAAATCTGCTCAATTCCCCTTTATTAATGACTAATGGTCTGGAGATTTATGTAGTTCAGACCAACTTCAAAATCCCGCCAATTCTCCCACTTCAGGCCCCCGAGTGCTGGAATAAATAACAGGTGTATGTCACCGTGTCTGGCTCTACGACCTCTTAAAAAGATGCGATCTAGAAACTGGCAGAGTACTACAAAATAATTAAGCTTTTCATGCTATGTAATTTGATATGAGGGTAAAAGGGTAAACTAATCCAAAAATTATTTTGCTGCAGTCAAAGATAAGCAAAAAGCTCTTTAAAAAAAAAAAAAAAAAGGTCAACACTGCAAGGTATTTTAAGACTCCAGTATTTGTACTGCTTCGTTTTGTGTCATGACATCAATGACATACTGTATCGTAGATAACTAGAGAGATACATATCAATGCAAACTTTCTACACACTCTATAGGAATCAAACAGAATTTAGCCCCCAAAGAGCACTTTTCCTTCCAAACTACAAATCTAGTAAACTAAATGGAAGCTCTAAAAATAAAGACAGTCCACAAAATCTGGCAAATATGTTTGACTCAAATACGTTAGGAAATGAAAAAAAGGAGGAAAAAGGCACTTGAGTTTAAGTGTCAAAATGACAAGTAGTTAGTACCCTTGCAAAAGCATCATTCCAAACTTATGACTCACTTTAGAAAGATGAGAAAAGAGAGAAGGAAAAGAAATGAAAAGGCCAATACTACACAAGCTTAAGGTTCTCATACTAAATACAAAATAATAGCTTTAAAAAAATTGTCAAGAAATAGTCCCTAATGAAAGAAGGACAAGAAATACTTAGAAAGGTCACAATGTAAGTGCAACAGAACAAATGCGTAATTATAGTTTTAAAAGCAAAGCAGGCCAGATAAGACCTTGAATTCCCTATCAAGAGCTATTACCGTATCAGTGAGACTGAATATGTACACTCACTTGCCATAAAACACTTAGCATAACAAGGCTTAGGTCAAAGATCACTATTTTAGCTACCCAATTAGAGCACTTCATTTGTCTGATACACTATAGTGAGTGAATTATTTACAGCTACACAAATGTTCTTGACTTATATTTGGATATTCTAGCCCACTGATAGCACCCAATTACAGAGACATAACCTCATCCGAGATACCATGAGCAACCAAATCTCAAAGAAAGTTGCAAAGCTTTAACTGTTCATTACCCTATGATGAGAAAGGGTACATTTCTGAAAACTTAAAGTACTTTAGGTGAAAAGGAAAAATCAGAAAAAAAAAAAAACCTACAGATTTTAGATGTTCAGATAATACTTTGAACACAGGCTTTTAACTCTCGCCTGCATCCTATGAAAATTAGAATGTTAAAACAAAGATAAGATAGAAGAGAACTCTATCAACCCAAGAAACCAGGAATGGGTGCCTTTCATATAATAAAACTATTGAAGAACTTAGGCAGGATGTGCTAAGACAGATCCAGATGGAAGAAAGATGCCAAAGGACAACCAGAGTGTCTTTCTCTGAAAAGAGTGTGGGGAACGCAGAGAGAAAACTAAGCAGATGCTGGCAAAAACATCGTTAAAAAGAGGGATCACAGAGGGTTGGGGATTTAGCTCAGTGGTAGAGCACTTGCCTAGCAAGCACAAGGCCCTGAGTTCCAGTCCCAGCACCCCCCCAAAAAAAAAACCACACAAAGGAAGAGGGATCACAAGCAGGGCACAGTGGTGTGTACCTGTAATTCTAGCTACCTGGGAGACTGAGGCAGGAGGGCTGCAAGTTCAATGCCAGCCTGGGAAATTTAGAGACCACTTCTTAAAATAAAAAGGGTTGGGGGATGTGGCTCAGTAATAGGGTTCTCTACATAGCATGCACAAGGCTCTGGATTCATTTCCCAGCACAGAAAAAAGGGGTAGGGGGTCAGCAGAGCTAAGGAACAGGTAGGCCATAGAAAAAATAAGAAGCGCTCCATTAAATTTTTTTTTTTTTTTTACCACTACAACAAATCAAGAGCATTTGAAATCTAGGATATATCCTGCAGTATACCAAACAATAATCTAAGAAATCAAGAGTTTCTCTTAGAAACAGTGGCCAGGCATACTAGGAAGGTGGATGAACAAGTACAGTATAGAACTGGCACCGTACATAGCAAAATAATTTTTTTTAAAAAGATATTACAGACACCTCCCCTGCTAAGACAGGCTCTTGGTCCACTCCCCTCAGGCTTCTAGGGTGATGAGAAGAAATGTAAATTTAGACTAACCAGGTCTCTTTTGTAATATTTGAAAGGAAAATCTATCAGTATTCAAGGACAGTAAGGTTATTGCAAATGAATCCGCTCATGGGTCTCTCTAGATGCAACGTCTCCACGCATAAGGATAAGCAAAAAAGGAGGAAGAATGAGAGAAGGGAAAAAGAACTGGGTCAGGGGCTGGAAGAGGAGGAGGAAAAAAATCTCTTCTAAAATGGAAGAGAAAATGTAACACACATAGTTTTGAAAATAATGCTGGAACAGAAGTAAACTTTAGTCAAAATTGAACCGTATGAGATCAAGTAAATTAGAAAATGCAGATATTTTGAAAGAAGAGATTAAAAAAAGATCATGGGCAACAGATAGGTTTGGTTAAGAATAAAGTAGAAAAATGTAGAGAACTGGAAGAAGAATGAGCAGAGTCCAAAATTTAATACCAGAGTAAGAAAGTATATCAAAGATAACCCAACAGAAAAATGAGCAGATTTCAACAGACACATCGCCAAAGTGGATATCCAGGTGGCCAACACACAAGAAAGCACGCTCACCCTGTCTTGCTCCACTTTCTCCGCTCTAACAGAGTGCCTAGGACTGGTGATTCACACAGAACACAGGCAAGTTCCAGTACATGATTCTGGAGGCTGCAAAGGCCCAGAGCACAGCCTTTGGCTTCTTGCAAGGGCCCTACGCTGCTTCATTTCAGGCAGAGAACGCACAAGCAATCAGTGTGTAGAACAGAAGCACGAGAAAGTCAAGGAAGTGGGACTGACTTTATAGCAATCCGCTTTAGGAGTACCAAATCCAGTTCCACAAGAGCGAGAACTCAGCCACACAAGGAAGCAGGAATCCAAGAGTTCCTTGGTGAGGGCTCTGCCCTACCTCCCAACACTGCTGCACCGGCAGCCTCAGTGTAACTTCTGGAGGCAACAAACAACATGCAAGCCACAGCCATCTCATTACTAACCAGTAAAATACAAATTACAACCATAAAAAGACGTTATCACATACCTTCCAAAATGAACAGAAAACACCAAGAATGTATTGCCAAGGATGCTGTTATGGATTGTTTCTAGATGTCCCCCCAAAGCCTCATGTAGTCAGAGGAGGCTGAATCTAGAGTGTGTGATGCTGGGATTAAGGGTGTGTGATTACTAAATGGATCCACTGAGTGGTTTGGCACCGCCCTAGTCCTAGCAGCCTGGATAAGATGTAAGGCGCAGAAAGAAGCTGTTTTGGTCCCTTTTGCTCCTCTTACTTATCTTGCTGTCTTCTGCCTCGGATCCAGCTGCCTGAGGACGGAAACCTCTATGCACTGTGAACTAAATAAACTTTTCCTTCCTTAACTTTGGGTGGCAGGTATTTTGTCTCAACAGCGAGAGCAAAGTAACCAAGGCAGATGCTGTCAAGAATGTGGAGAACTCTGACACGTGGCCTGCAGGCATATAAAGTGGGTGCATTAACCTTGGAAAGTCCTTCAGCATTACCTACCCAAACCATACCTGGGCAGGCATCTCTACGCCTCGTCCCCGGATCAGCAGCATCAGCAGCACTAGGCATTTGCTAGAAATGCAAAGTCTCAGGTGAAAACCCAGACCTGCTGACTCACAATCAGCATTTTAGTAACAGCCCAGGTGTTCAAACGCACACTGAAGTTAGAGAAGCGCTATCTTACAACTCGCCAATTCCATTGCAGACGCATCTGCTCCGCTCCTTGTCCTACGCCCAACAAGACCACACACGACTGTTCATAAAGACATGTACTGCGATGTTCAGAGCAGCACTCTTGAGATAGCTAAAAGCTGGAACTGCCAAACACCTGCCAATAATACAGTGGACCAGCAATCTACAATATAAACATTTAATTCACTATATATATAAATTCACACAGTAAGAATGGACTTCAATTGTCAAGCACAACTAGTGAGAAGGCAAAATCAGATCACTTTGAAGGACAGTACAGAAGTTTGTCATGAAGTTAAATATTCGTTTGCTAGCACCCCCCAGAAATTCTACTTTGAGGAATTCCACTGTAATCCAAGAAAAATTAAGGTAATACAAAAAGACTTGTACATAAACTCTCATAGCAGTTTTTACTCATAACTGCCTCAAACTGGAAATAACAGGAGAATGGGGAAATTGTGATACATCTGAAAACTGAAATACGAATCAACAATGAAGACGAAGACAATGCCCACAATGCTGCAGTCGCATCTCAAGAACATTATGCCAAGTTAAAGAAGCCGGACACAGAAGAAGAAATCCTATAGAATTCCATTTGCGTCCATTTCTGGCCAAGGCAAACCCAACCTACAGCGATAGAAGGAGCAGAGAGAGAACGCAGGAGCAGAGAGAGAACGCAGACATCTGGAGAGGAAAACAGCGGACAGCAGGAATATCACGGGGTGAGAGAAGAGTTCCACAGCATGTTGTATGGACTTACCAAAATTCAGCAAACTCGATTTTATCAGAAATAAATTACACTCCAAAAAAACACATCTTAGGTGAGAAGCCAATGAGAAATCAAGAAAGATATTTCAACATATATTCAAAGACTTAATATTCTTATTTTATAGATATACATCCAATAATACCAAGAACAAAACCCTAGTACTCCAGCGGAAAATGGGAGTGATGCTGTGGATTTCCAGAAAGCTGAAAAACTTGAAGAAAAGAGATGTTCGTGGGGTCTGGGCACTGACAGCTTTGAAGGAGACACAGATGTGAACCAGTGCTTGTAAACATTCCTTTAATTACAAGTTGACTAACCCTAACTCCACAAAGAGTTTCCCAGAGTCTGGCAAAAGCCAGTGAAATGAGAAAACAGGGTTTGGACGAGCTATGCTGAGATTCACTGCACCGATCCCAGTTATGGGCGGTCACCTCATACAATGGGCAGAACTTCATATAACTCTACTGTGCTTGGACGCTCCTCCTCCTGACCATGGTCAGAGACACTGCTGCAGTCTCTGCAGTATGGAAAGAGTGGTGGGGAAGGCCAGTCAGAGGACTGCTGCCTGAGGAAGGCTCAGCAAGAGAGATGAGAGCCATTGCAGTAGTTAGATGAATTTTTTCTAGAGTATTTATTTAGGAGTAGAATTCACAGATTATATCCCTGTGCCAAGATCAGACTGTGTCCCCCAAATTCCTTTGTTGAAACTTTACCACCAATGTGACTGCGTAAAGCAGGTAGCCTGTAAGAAGTGATTAAATCAGGAGGGCAGAGCCCTCAAAACAGGACTGGACGCCTGGCATCATGGTACACACCTATAATCCCAGCATGCAGGAGGCAGAGGAAGGAGGATCAATGTGAGTTCGAGGCCAGCCCGGGCTACGTAGCGAGCTCAAGGCCAGTCTGAACTGCATGGTGAGACTCTGTCTCAAAAAATCAAAATAAATGAATGAAGGAATGAATGAATGGGACTGGAGCCCTTTAAAAGGGCTTACACAAGGACACAGCATCTGTCCCTTTTTTGCCCTTCCATCCTTTCCTCATACAAGGACACAGCGTCCCTCCCCTCAGAAGGCCGCTGCAACCTGACACCAGCTCGGAGGGCCACAGGGCAACCCTTGATCTTGGATGTACCAACCTCTAGAACCACGAGGAGGAAGAAGATCCCCTCCCTATGACAAGCTGCACCCAGCAGATAAATGAAAGAGCAAAGGCGTGGTCATCTAGAGCACCTTGCACTGGATTCCCACTAAGGTGGTGAGGGAGCTGAAAAGCAGGGAGACGAGCAAGAAGGAGAGCTCCTCACATGCCTCAGATGCGTTGCCAGCAACTTTTCAGGCAAATACAGAGATACCTCAGTTGTTGAACAGCCCCAAGCTCAAACTTCCCACTACTTAAACAGCAAAGTTTGAAAAAAAAATCCACTAGGTGTTTGTGTAACTTTGCTCTACAATCGAACTGAAAATCCAACTTGAAAAAAACCTGTACAGATCGGGAGGGACTCACAGTCTCATTTTGCAGGGCACGCAAACGGGGGACACTTCAGTCTAAGCACCGCTATGGCCCAGATAACACATAGTGCTTGTGTTGGTGCATTAAAACATTCATCATTGTGCTTTTTTTTCTTTTGCACTTCATTTGTGTAAAGTATCGTAACCATGGCTCCAAAGCAAATTAGTGATGATACCAGCAACAAAACTAAGAGGAAAACTGTGAGAACCACGATGAGATTAAAGAAATTGCAAAATTTGTTAGAGTTCTGGAAAAATGAATTTGTTAGAGTCCTGGAAGTCTAATTTTTGGGCCTCGGAACCAATTATTTGGTTTTCCATTGTTTCTCATGGGAAAAGTATGTTCAGTTCTTGAACTTTTTGGTGTTCAAACACAAATTTGGAATGAATTGACAGCTGAGGTACCACTGTATTAGGTAAAATCTACGTTCGTTTAGATACGGGAAAGTATAAATGTGGAGCAGTAAAATGCTTTGACTCTTGCTAAAACAACTCTGTATAAGAGAAAACAAGACACCAAAAAAGTGAAATTACATTGATGCCTATTGTGACATATCTAGATGGCCCTCAAAAGCCTCAAGCGCTCCTGGGTGGACATTTTGGGAGTGGCTGGATCACAGGTGTGTGATACTTGATCTTGGGGGTGCGATAAGGGTCGGTCCAATGACTGGTTTAGCAACGTTCTCAGTGCGGTTGAATGGATTTACTAAAGCAGGAAGATCCACCTAGGTATAGGTGGCACCAATCAATAGGCTTGGAGGCCGAGTGGGATAAAAAGGGAAAGAAGGGACACTGCTTCCTTCCTATTCAGCCATGAACTGTTTTTCCTCCACCATGATCCTCTGCCATGTCGCTCTGGAGACAGCTGACTATGGACTGAAACCTCTACAAACTGTGCGCTAAAGTAAACCTTTCCTCCTTTAACTTGTGGCTTGAGGTACTTTGTCCCAGCAACGAGAAAGTAACTAAGACAACACCGATGGTTTTACGTGATGGGAATGGGTGATAAAGTTATAAAGAGCTTTGTTTTCCCTTATCTTTCTGGAAAAAAAGATTGAAGAAAAGAGTGGTTCTAATTTAAGGGGCTTAAATATGTGAATAACTTGATTTTGAAAATGTGTGCTAAATCTTTCCTCTTAGAATATTCTACAATCAAGATGATTTGGACATTTAAAAAACTGGATTAAAATTCTTGTTTGGAGGTTACAGGTTCGCTTAAATAGGAATGTAACATTTTCACTGGTAAACACAAAAATTCTTTTAGAAGAATATTTCGGTGGGTGTGGGTATGAAAATACAAGGGAAACTAAAAACAAAAAGCCATGACCCCTATCAATTTTGTGATGATCCAGCTTTCCCAAGCAAAGAAAATTAAAATTGTTTCAAGACTATTTAACTTCTGTGTCTCAGGCATAATTTTTTTTAGGCAAAGACACTCATGCTGGAACAGAATCTACTAAGATAAAAAGGAGTGGCTAAAATAGTGGCTAAGGTCTTGGGAAATCATTTCCCCCGCTGGGTTTCTTAAGGACCTTGGCTTGATACTTTGGCTTCCCAACTTCCAGGGTGAGACGGGATATGTTGAATACAAATATGTTTTTTAGATATGGAGAAATATCGCAAACGGAGTTATGAATTATTCTACCTTTTTTTAGGGGAAGAATCAGTTTTTCTTTTCCATCCTTTAAATTCCAGGTGTGACAAAGGAAAAGGCATACATTTGATCACAGAAAAATTTTAAATTTACATTAAAAATTACATAAGAAAAATCAAAAGAAAAATACAAACTGGGGGATTGTGATGGAAGATTTGTAACTGAAACCACTTATAAAATATTACTACCCCTAACAGGTACAAATGTAGGGAAAGGGGACAGCTCCTCGAAGGGAAGTGCACTTCTATCAGGAGCTCCATCACCCAGAGCAGAGATACCCAACAGAGCCAAGCAGGCAGAAAAGCAGCAGGTGGCAGAGGCAGCCCTACATGTAAGGGTGATGAGAGGAGCGATACAGTGAGTACTCAGTGTCCCAGAGATACACTGGTTTCAAGTCCCTACCATCTAACATGCTCACAGTGCTCAGCCTACACCAAGCCCCAGCTAAAAGAAGAGACTGTTGGAGAAGACTGCCTGAAACACAGAGAGGAAAATCTACATTTACCAGTTGAGTGTGTATTTGTGCACCTGCATGTGTGTGGAGGGCGATTATAGTGTAAAGAGGGGAAGCCAACCCTGTAACCCAACAATAAAAAACCCCAATCGGACCCTCTCTAGAGAAGATATACAAAGGGCCAAAACAACATACAAGATGCTCGTCCTCACCAGTCATCAGGGAAATGCAAATCAAAACCATGTGAGGCATCACCTGAGTACAGCCTCTGTATTTGCCAGCTTTTTCTTCCTGGGACACCAGTACCTGACTCCCACAACTTAAAGGAGTGGCTCAGCTCAACATGGTGCATCGTTTGAGAGGACCCAGTCCATGGCAGGTAGGCCCCAAGGCAGGAACATCACAGCAGGAGACCCTGGCAGATCAAAGCTGCTTACTCATGAGAGCACAGAAGCAGAGCCAGGGAATCGCGCTGGAGAGGAAGAGGTCAGGGACCAGAGAGAATACAGAAGGTCAGTCTCCATGATCCACCCAAACACACCCAGATGTCTGCTTAATAATCCAGGAATCTCACAAGCCAATGAAGCTGACAATCCAGCTTTACTGTCACAACTATTATAGAAAAAACCTCTATTATTATCTTCTGTGGTGCAGGGGACCAAACCAGGGCCTTGCACATGCTAGCCAAGTAATCTACCTCTGAGTTACACCCCCAGCCCCAGGGAGGAGTAAGTAACGAGTATGGATGAGGCTATGGAGAGATCGGAACCCTGTGGACTACCAGTAGAACTATAAAACAGCACAATCACTGTTCTATTAAAAATAGAATTATGTTATGATTCTGCAATTCTACTTAAGGATTCACACCCAAAGGACTGAAGGCAGGGTTTCAAACCTATTTGTCCCTTCACGGTTACAGTAGCATTATTAGGCACAAAGCAGAAGCAACCTGTGTCCGCTGACCAATCAGTTGGTAAACAAAATGTATATTAATACCATGGAATATCAGTCAGCCTTAAAAAAGAAAGGAAGGGGAAGGGGGGAAGAGGGGGGAAAACCAAGATGTATCATGTACAGGTACAAAATAACCATGTTGATTATGATCATTATGTATGCAATGTACCAATACATGTTCTTGGTAAAAAATAATAAAAAAATTAAAAAAAAAAAAATAAAAAAAATAAAAAAGAAAGGAACTGACACATGCTACAACATGAATGAACACGAACATTACGCTAAGTGAAATAAGTCAGTCCCAAAAAGACACATGCCATAAGATTCCACTTACATGCGGTACCTGGAATGGTCAAATTTACAGACAGAAAGCAGACCAGCGGTTACCCAGAGTAGGGAAGGGAGAAAGCAGCTGTTGCTTAATGGATGCAGAGTGTCTGTTTTGTAGGATGAAAAGAGTTCTGCAGATAAGACTATGGGGTGGCTGCGCAGTGTGGAATGTGCTCAGTTATCAGTGACATGTACACTTAACTAAAAATGGTTAAGACAGTAAATTTTCTGTGTTTATCAATCAGGAAAAAAAAAATTAAAGGCCCAAAATAGCCAAGAGAGGATCTCTTCAGAAGCCAAGAGGAGAAAGTGGAAGCCAGCCGAGCTCAAGTCCAAGACAGACCAAGACCTGGCCAAAATCCTCAGCAGTCTCACTACACCAACCCTGTGACATAAATGACAATGGGACGCCTCGGGGAGGTCTGCACGGAGCCCTCCGCAGGGACATTCACCGATGAGTGGAGACGCAAACAAGTGAGACGAGGGAACCTTGGTAAATACCACACACACAGTTCAGTCCGAAGCACAGCAGCCCTGGCCTCACGGGAGGCAGCAAACACAGACCTATGAAGTTCCAGGGAAACTGACTTCAAGCAGCAACTCGGAACCAGGCAGGAAACCCAAGGCCTTGTTGACCTGTCTGAATTTTTACAAAAACATATTATAGACATGGAACTGTTCTGGGGCATTAGCCATCAGTTTCCCCCAAAGAATGACTTATGGAGGAGGGACAGTCAGCTTCCACAAAAATGACAGAATAAATAATAGCACATTTTAATCCATGCCCACAACTGGATTCTTATACTCGCACACAAGTGGCTAAAACTTGCCATAGCTGTCCCATCCCTGCCTTCTATGAGAACAATTCTAAAAATAGGTCACAACTCAGATCAGTATGAGGGGAGAGGGTGTGTACATGTAATACCAATGTAAAATTGCAACTGAAATTGTTATAAGCCAAATATATTACATCTTCTATGTGTTGGTTTTTGTGGAACACCCGAAAATACTACACCAAATTGTATGAACTAAAAACACTGTTTCCTTAGGGAGCAAAAGACCTTTTAAATATCACACTGACATATGCACATAATTTTTATTTTTTTATTTTTTTTGCATGTAATTTTTAAAATCAAATACTTCTACAATAAGGTTTGATTCAATAACTGATTACTTTTACATTTTATCAACAGAGCTAAATAAAAAAGAAAAAAAAATCTTGGTAGATACAGAAAAGCATTAAAAAAAAAACTCCTATTCATGATTAAAAACTCAGCTGACCATAGTGAAGGAAACAATCGAAATAATGAAAAGGCAACGTACAGAAAGGAAGAAAATTTTTGCAAACCCTAAGCCTGCCAAGAGGTTAATAAGCAAAATACATAAGGCACTCAATTCAATAGCAAAAGCAAATAATCCACTTGAAAACGGGAAAAGACCTTGCATTAGCTTCCTGTCACTGTAGTTAACACCTGAAAAAATCAGGTTACAGAGAAGAAAGGGTTCTCTGGCAAGCCCTGGAGGCTCCAGTCTATCATGGTTGTCCCAGGGCTGTGGGCCTGCAGGGGCGGGGTGGGGGGCGGGTCATCACAGTGGAACGGAACAAAACCACTCACCTCCTGTCCAGGGAGCAAAAACCAGGAAGAAGCAGCTAGGCTCCACTATCTCCTTCAATGCTAAGCCCCAGTGCCCTGAGCATCCCCCTAAGCCCCACTTCCTAAAGGTTGCACACCTCCCAATACTACTCTGGGAAATGAGTCTTTTACACATCAGGTTGGTTTGTTTGCTTGCTTTTGTGTGTGTGTGATGGGGATCGAACTCAGGGTTTTACACTTGCTAGCAAGTGCTCTACTGAATTCCCAACACTCACATTAGGGTTTTTTGTTTTTTTGGTTTTGGGGGTTTTTTTGGTGCCTGGGATTGAACTTAGGGCCTTGCACTTGGCAGGCAAGCACTCTAACCACTGAGCTAAATCTCCAGCCCCACATTAGTTTTTTGAGGGACATTTACTATCTCAATTATAGCAGACCTAAACAGACAGTTCTCCACAGACTTGCTGATAGCCAGGAGGCTTCTCAAAAGATGCTGAACATGACTAATCATCAAAACTACAGTGAGATACCACCTTGTACTTCTTACAGTGGCCACTATCAAAAAGACAAAAGATAAAACCTGGTGCTAAGGATGTGGAAAGAAAGGAGCCCTTCCATACCACTGGTGGGCATGTAAACGGGTATACCCACTACAGAAAACAGTATGAATGTTCCTCCAAAAATTAAAAATAGAAATACTGGGGTTGGAGATTTTGCTCAGTGGTAGAGCACTTGCCTAGCAAGTGCAAGGAAGGCCCTGAGTTTGATCCCCAGCAACCAAAAAAAAAAAAAAAAAAACAACACCCAAACCAGAAACCAAAAAAAAACCTACTATATGATCTAGCAAATCTCCCTTCTAGGTACATAACCAAAGGAAACGAAATGAGTATTTGGAAGAAGCAGCTGCATTCCCATGTTTATTGCAGCACTATTTGCTGCACCTAAGAAATAATACTGTCAGTGTCCGTCAAAGGATAAACACGCATACACTTGCATAACAGAGTATTATTCTGCTTTTAAAAAGAAGAAATCCCACCATTTTTGACAACATATATTAACCTAAAATATATTAAGCTAAGTGAAATAAGTAATAAAAAGAAAAATAAGAGAAGAGTTGTTACCGGGGTGAAGAGAAGCACAGAAAAAACAGAACATGTTGGTCTAAGGTTACAAAGTTTGAGTTACATAAGATAAATTCTACAGACCTTAGGAACAGCACGTAACTACTGCTAATAACAATCTATTGAGAGCAGATCTTAAGTATTCACATGGTAACTATATCAGGTGATAACATGTTAATAGCACGACTATGGTAACCATTTCATGTGTATATGTACATTAAAACACCACACTGAATATGTTAAATACATAAACAATTTTTATTTAAAAATTATCAGAATCCCAAAGAGGAATAAAGCAACTAGACAAACCAGGAATGGACGGAACTTCCTCAATTTCATAAAGTGTACCCATGAAAAAATCTACAGCTAACATTATACTTCATGATGAAAAGAATGTTTCCCTCCTAAGACTAGGAACGAGGCAAGGACATCAACTCTCACTGTCCTAGCCAGTGTAATTTGGAGACAGAGTGGGGAGGGGCCCGGGAGAGTGAAGAGATCAAAAAGTAGAAGGTAAAACTGTCTTTACTTGCAGTAAAAGGCTCTGTAGAAAATCCTAAGGCGTCTACATAAAAGCTAAGTAATATGTGAGTTTAACAAGGTCACAGGATAAAACTGATTTTTAATATTCACCTTGTGTTTCTGTATACTAGCAACAAACCATTAGATATTCAAATTTCAAAAATTCTGTTCATAGTAACAAAAATATGAAATACTTGTGGACAAATTTAGTAAACCATTACAAGACCTGTCTTGTGAAAACCGCAAAACACTTTTGAGAGAAATTAAAAGAAGATACAAATAAATGGAGATGTAAAACACGCTCAGAGGTTAGAAGACTTAGTAGAAAGTTGATTCTCTCCAAATTAATTTGTAGATTCAAAGCAGTCCCAATCAAAACCCTAGCAAGCTCTTTCATAGGAAAGTACAATCTACGATTTATATGAAAATGCAAACCACCTAGAATAGCCAAAACAACTCTGAAAAAGAACACAGTTGGAGGAATTACACTACCTTATTTCAAAAATTACAACAAAGCAAAAGAAATCAAAAGTGTGTGTGATTGCAGTAAGGAGACACACAGGTGAACAGTGCAGAAAAGAGCCCGAAAATAAATGAACACATACAGTACTTAGCAAACATGTTCAACAAAGGTACCAAGGTAATTCAGTGATGAAAAGCTGGTTTTTCAATAAATGGCACCGCAATAATTGATCTCCATATGCAAAAAATAAACCCAAATCTGTAACTTTCACCACATTAAAAATTAACTCAATGATTTTTTTTTTCTTTTTGGTGCCAAGAATTGAACTCAGGGCCTTGCGCTTGCCAGGCAAGTGCCCTAACCACTGAACTAAATCCCCAGCCCCTAACTCAATGATTTTAAAAGTAAATTCCCTAAGACCCATGATTACAACCCTAACATTAATTGAGGAAAAGAAAATATTTTATTCAAATTAAAAAATTAATATTAATACTAAAAATTTAATAACAGACAATAGTTCTAAGTACAAAGTGAGCACTATGTGAAATTCCTAGAAAAAAATAGAAAATTACCTCTGCAATCGTGGAATAGATAAAAATTTATTAAGTAGCATACAAAAAGCACAAAACGAGAAAAAACTGGACTTCAAAACTGGGAGAAATACTTGCAAACCAGAATAAGAACTTTTACAGTTCAAATGTAAGAAGGTAAACAAGTCAACGGAAAACACTTAAGAGGCATGAGCAGACCGTTCCCCAGGAGACATACAAATGGCAAACAAGTACGTGAAAAGAAGTGCAAATTAAAACCACTGTAAGACACCACTACACATCTACTAGTTAAAATTAAAAGACACTGACAATACCAAGTGTTAGAGAGAATGTGGAACATCTGGGACTCTCACACCTTGCTTATAAAAATGGAATTTTGAAAAATAAATTTGCAATTTCTTATAAAATTAAAGAGAGACAACCCATATGACCCAGCAGTTCATCTCTTGGGCATTTACCAAAGAAAAAGAAAAATACATACCCATACAAAGGCCTGTATACATTAGCAGCATTATTCATAATAGTGAAAAAATGGAAACAACCCAAACATCCCTCCATCGAAAGTTGAATGAATGAGCAAATTAGGTTTATTCATACCATGAAATACAATTTGGTAATGGAAAGAAATGCTAATGAAGGAAGTGAACTACTGATAGTGCACAAAATGGATGAATCTCAAAAGCATTATGCTAATACAAGAAGCTAGGTAGAAAAGACTATATTGTATGATTCTGTTACATGAAATTCGAGTAAAGGAACAGAACTATACTGAGGTAATGCATATGTGAATTAGCTAGATATAGTCACTGCACAGCATATACATTCTTCAAAACACTACGTTTACACAGTAAATACATGCAATTATCCATCAACTGAAAAAATAAGCATACCTTAAAAATATTGGGTTTCAAAAAGAAAAGGTGAAGTGATAATGAGAAAGCAAGTCAGTGGCTGCTGGGGGACAAGGGCAGGCAGAGGAGCCTCACTGCAGAGTGCTCAGGAAGCGCTGGGCCATTTGGAAAGGTCCCCACTGTGCTGGTGATGGCAGCCACACAACTGTGTAGGGGTGCCAAGACCTGTCCAGTTGAACACTTAAAATTAGTAAATTTTATTTCATATAAATTATACCACAATAAACATGATTTTTAAAGACTATCTTAAAGGTATTTTAAAAACTATTAATCAATTTAGCAATTTAGTGAAGACCATCTCTACATAAAAACAGTCTGGGGGTGCTGGGGATTTAGCTCAGTGGTTAGAGTGCTTGCCTTGCAACCACAGGCCCGGAGTTTGATCCCCAGCACCAAAAAAAAAACCCCAAAAAACAAAAAAACAAAACAAAACAAAGTCTGGGGATACAGCTCTGGGCAAAGATCCTGGGTTCCTTCCCCAGTATTCCCCCTCAACATAAAAAGAACAAACCCTCAATAGTGAAACATACATATGCATACAACATACATTAAATTGTAGAGTTAGTTACACTTGTATTTCTCAGCAGTGGGTATCTCAACATCTGATAAATTGGGTTTTGCAACACCAGGGTGACACAAAGTAACCTCTATCAGTGTGCAACAACAGCTGAGCACACAGAAAGATGAGAGAGAGCAGGGTGGAGCCCTGGGCCTGAGAAGCCAGACTGCACCTGTGTCCCCATTCAGCAAAGCCCCATGATACTGCCAGGGAGAATGAGCCATGCACCAGGCCCTCCTCAGTTGAGAACAGCCCTCCCCAGCAGCTACAGAAACCTAATCTCGTAGGGCCGATGCAGGTGCCGACAGTGCCAATAAAGCAAAGCAGTGCGGCCGAAGCTGCAGTTCTAAAAGTCGCAAGGAACACAAAGATGGCTTTGCAGGTCACCTTGCACTCACTGACGAGGCTGTTTCAGCTAAGTGGAAGGATGAACTGTCACAATACACACACATAGGATGCTACATCATGTAACAGAACATGGAAGACAGTCACCAAATTAATGTCTTTTAAACATTTGGGCTATTTGCTTATTGCCATTTCTCCTTACTAGAATGATGATACTCATTGGTAGCACGGATTCCTGTCTTTGCTGCTCACTGATACCCCTAGCAACCTCCAAAACACCCAGCATATGCTAATTGGTCAATAAATATTTGTTAAATGAGTAACTTATGCCCATGTAGACATCCAGCAAATATTTGTTATGAATGCATTAGGTCTGTGTGGACAGTATTCCCGGCTAAATGATGAGATAACTTTCTATATAGCCTTAACTTTCTTGAATAACTTCTTCGCAAGTTAATGATTGTTTTCTTTCTTCGTTCTGTTTCTCCACACTAAATAGAACCTAAACTTCCAAGCAAAATGGTTCTTCTTTTCTCTTTTACAGATGTCTTCATTCTAAAACATTCTTGAAAAATATATATTTGGCGGGCTTGGGGATTTAGCTCAGTAAGTGCAAGGCCCTGAATTTGATCTGCAGCACACACACACACAAATGCGTACATATATATATATTTTTTTTGAAATAAAGAACAAATGTGTCTTTATGAAAGTAGATTTATGGAGGGCTTCATCATTTAAACATAGAGTGCTGTTTTCTTTTAGTTATCCTTCTGCATCTGCAGTTTCCCTCCCCAGTCTTCTCTGTAAGTTTAGCCTGTCTTCAAAATCAATCTCCCCAATTAAGAACACTTCTTTATACTGGTCAATCTCAATTCTTTAATCTACTCTGATCCAGTACACCCAAAACTTCTTGAGGGAAGGCAATACTCAGTATGCTGCTCTATTCCCACTGTTACAGCAGGTTTGATAATGCTTAATTTGTTGAACTCAATGAATTTCCATGAGCCAGAAGAAGCTTAACGGTGCAAAAATTAATGTAAAGCTAAAGAGATAAAGACACGTATTTGCATATTAAACTACTAAGCATAAAACTTACCAGTAGTGTCTGTCCTTGGGAAATGAAGAAGTGGCCTGATATAACTACCGTGAGAACGAGGTATCCAGATTCTTCACTGGAATCAAAAACCTTGAGAAATAAAGAAAGATTTTAAAAAAAGAATTTCTGTAATCCTGATAAACTTACTGTTCTAATAACCAAACTACGTTCTCATATTTATCTTTCTACCTTGAGTGTTATCTTTCCTCTCATTTAATCTTTAACCATTCCCTTGCAGTTCCAAGTTTTTCCTAGTATGTATATAGGCTATCAGGTAGACTTTCAAAAAGTAAAAACAAATACCAATGTTCTGAAGCAAAAACAATACCAGAGTAAGAGCCAAAAGCTGCAGGTCCTAAGCCAATCACTTTTTAGTTACATTTTAAGAAATAATTTGTTTTCTCTGAGCTTCAGTTTCCTCTCTATAATACAGAGATGTTGCCTCACAGAATTTCTCTGAGACTTCGGAGCCCCTTCCTTCTTCTCTAGCCAAATAATCCATGTTTCACAACCCCTTGAAACCTGACGCTTTTCTTTGGATGAGCTCTAGTCTGTCAGTCACTCAAAACATGGCACCACAAACTTAACGTCACCCTCTTGGTATCATCTAGTCATCTTGTTTCGTACAGCAGTGCAGCCTGCTATCACAGATATCAATAAAGCATCCTGTAACTCATCACCTATGTTTGTAGATCACACTTTCCCTTTCTTCATCTTAAACCTAAATGTAAGACCTTGGATTTACCCTCTTTATATTTGATCTTGTTAGATTTGGTCTATAGTTCCAACCGATTGGGTGAGGAACTGAGGCAGGGCATGACCAAAACTCATGTCAAGAGTGGGAATGGGGGGCTGGGGATTTAGCTCAGTGGTTAAAGTGCTTGCCTTGCAAGCACAAGGACCCGAGTTCGATCCCCAGCACAAAAAAAAAAAAAAAAAAAAAAGAATGGGAATGGGGGGTTGGGGATTTAGCTCAAGTGGTAGAGTGCTTGTCTGGTGAGCACAAGGCCCTGAGTTCAATACCCAGCACTGCTCCCCTCCCCAAAAAAACAGCCAGGTTGGATCTTAGGTGACTACTCTGTAGGTTGTTTTAATATCATTACTATATCTCTTATAAATAATATTATAAATCACAATACATCTTAATGCCCAAAGTTCAAAGTAATTAACATAGCTAGTTCGACTTAGGTATATTTTTATAGAGTCCTATATTCCATTGAGAAATAATGCCCTATCTTACAATTTCATACGTGAAGTTTGGAGCTTTAATACTATACTTAAACTCATTAATTTCCTATTGAGTTCTAATTCATTTTAAATCCAAAAATTAAAAAGTAAACGTTTTAGGCGTCAAAGGGAACATGCTAAGCCCTACACAAACCCCTCTGGTGGCAGTTATTTTGTCTCTTTCTCAGTACTGGGAACTTGTAAAACATTCTTCCCACCGCAGCCTACATGGATTATCTTGTATTTTTCATGACCTAGGATAGCCAGGAGTCAAGCACAGCTTTCGAAACTAGAGTCCAGACAACAAATTCTTAGGAAGACAACATGTTAACAGGACAGTTTAACTTTTTTAAAGGAATATGACATATATACCAAAAAGTATTCAAAACAGAAAATATAACAAAATGAATGATGACCAAACACGCACACTGTCACCACCGGGTGTAGAAACAGAACATTACCAGACTTCCAGAAAGCCCTTCCCACTGTCTTCAATCACTTGCTTCTTCCACCCCTCAGATGATCTCCATCCCGACTTCCAACAACACAGTTTAGTTTTGTTTACATAAATGGAATACACAGAATTTTACATTTGGCTTCATTAATGTTGTAGGCATACTGATTTTCATTATTGTAGAAGGCCTTTCTATGACCTCTTATTATAAGGATGCCAATTCTTCCCAAAATATTTTTATAATTTTTTTTTCAAATGATGACCAATGACTTCTATCTAAGAGAGTCTCAGTTTAGACTTCTCTTCCCCTCCAAATTTTTACTTCTAACTGCCCAACCAACATCTCCATGTGAAGGTCTAATAGTCATCTCAAAATTAGCGGTCCCAGCCCTGAACTCCTAACCTTCTCATTCGTTTATCCACTCAATACCTAGAAAGCACCTTCCACGTCCTGGGCTGTTTGAAGCATCTGATTCCCACAGTTCTTCCAGCGCTGAAAGTAATTCTGTCCTTCCATCTCACTGGCCCCAAACCATGGGCCCGTCACTTCTCCTTTTCTCATACCCATATCCAGTATCCAATCCATCCATCAAATCCTTCACGTCTATCATCAAAATATCCAAAATCCGCTTCTCACAGATGTAGTCTGAGTTATCACCCTATTTGCTAGCCAGATTATTATAATAACCTCCAACTAGCTTCCCCGATTCCGCTCTTCCTTCTCCTCTCCAACACACTTTACTGTGTTTGCAATAGAGTAGCCAGAGTGATCCTTTTAAACCTTCAAAGGCCCACAGTGGCTTTCCAGCTCACCCCCAAACTCCTGGGGGCGGGGGGCTGCTGCATGACATAGCCTCCTTCCTTCCCTGCTCTCCCCCAAGCACACTGGCCTCCTCCCTGTTCCACCACACGCATTTATGACTATAAGCCCCGGGGCTGTAAACCTTACACAGCTACACAACAGCACTACGGTTGGAACTCTCCACTCCTGGACACCCCCAGGACTCACACCTTCATCTTCTTCAGCTCTCTGCTTCGATGTCATCCATTCACGTAAGATCCTTCCTAACCATCCTGCTGAGAAGCCCTCACCGCCAGACCAGAATGCTGCTATTCCCTTTTTCAGTTTTATTCTCCTCCATACCTCTTACTGATTTTTTATTCTATTTAGTTATTTCTTATCTGTCTAACCTGAGCGAATTTAATCTCCATGAAGGTTTTTTTTTTTCCTCCCTATTTTGGTCATTACAAATGCCTAGTACAGTGCCTGCCACATAACAGGAAATGAGGATTTAAGTGAATATGAAATTTCCAGGGAAGGCATCAGATTAAAAGCCAAGCTTTTCAAAGGAAATAAAGATGTTTTCACAAAGAATCACTAGAAGATCTTCACTGAAAAAAATGCTGAAGTCCTTCAGACAGAAAGGAAATAGCATCAGACGAAAAGGGAGATCTCCATAACAGAATGAACACTGGAAACAGTAATTACATGAATAATTATGTACAAATTTATCATGTAAATATCTTTAAAAGATTACTGGTAAGTGAAAAAAGAGAACAAAGAGATCAGACAGATACGCAATAGTAAAACGATTAATTTAAACGTCACCATATCAATAATCGCAAGGGCTGAAGATTTAGCTAAATGGTTAGAGTGCTTGCCTAGCAAGCACAAGGCCCTGAGTTCAATCCCCAGCACAAAAAAAAAAAAAAAAAAAATACAAATACTTTAAACACCCCAATTAAAAGCAGAGGTTGTCAGATTGGATACAAAGACAAAACACAGCTCTGTGCTACCTGAAAGAAATATACTTTAGATATAAAAACCTAAGCAGTACAAAAAGATGGAAAACATAAATCAGACTAACGCTAGTTAAAAGAAAGCCGAAGTGGTTATACTACTGTCAGGTAAGAAGAGCAAAAGGCAAAGAGAAGGTCATTTCATAATAATAACCAGATCAGTTAAAAACATAAGCATCCTAAACATTATGCTTCTGACAACAGCTTAAGAATACATGAAGCAACACCTGACAGAAATGTAAGGAGAAACGAGTCTACATTTAGAGATAGATTTCAATGCCCTTCTCTGTAACTGAGAGAATAAGTACATAGAAATTATCAAGTACAAAGAAGCTTGAAAGAGATTACCAGCTAACAGGACCTAACTGACATTTATACAACACTATGCCACAAACACCACCACAAAACACATTTTTCTCAAGTACACACAGAGTAATCACCAAGACAAACTACATTCTGGACCATAGGACAAATTTTGGCAAATTCCGACTCCACCAAAAAATTGTTAGACCAATAAATTCAATAAAGTTGCAGGATACAAATATCAACATACAAAAATTAGTAGCATACCTATACAGTAATAGCAAATTATCTAAAAAAGAAATAAGGAAAACAAGTACAATAGCTATTTAAAAAAAACTACCTAGGAAGGAATAAATTCAACCAAAAAAGTGAAAGATTTCTACACTGAAATCTATAAAACAATGAAAGTGAAGATGACATGAATAAATGCAAAGATATTTTATTCCTCCACACTAAGGAATTACTACTGTTAAAAGAACACGCTACTCAGTGGCCTATGGATTCAGTGTAGTCCACATCAAAAAAGTAATCTTGAAGCCAGATGTGGTGTTGCACATCTGTAAGCCAAGTTACTCAGGAGGCTGAGGCAGGAGGATCACAAGTTTGAGGTCAGGCTGGGCAATGTAGTGAGACCTTGTCCAAAATAAAATATAAAGGGTCAGGGCAGGGAGTCTTTCATCACTGAGAAGGTAAACAAAGACCTGAAGCTATGAGAGGAAGCAGTTACCTGGGGCCAGTTAGCTGTGGGCAGAGGGCTCCCAGCTTACTGGTTTTCAGATCTGTTACAATCCCTCATTTAAAAGGTCTATATAGTGATCTCACGCAGTTCAACAATATCTAATTTAAGAACACACAAGGGTTTCAGGAAAAAGCCTACAATCCCTGCAGTCTTTCCTGCCCTAACTCGATCTTAGCAGACCTAAATGTTACACTGAGGTCTCAGATAAAAGGAGCTAGTATAAAGCGTTCCTTCTTTGGAGAAAGGAGTCCCAGAGCAAGGACAAGGCGACAGTTCTTGGGAAAGCCTTGCCCACAGAAATCGGTGGATCCCGAGGAGAGGGGCGGCACCAGACTGTATTGTGAAGCCCCTACTGGTCTCTCAATCTCCAGGAGTCACAGCACATCTGCAGGAGGCCCAAAGACCCTGCTGGGCATCTCCCAACACTTAGCACTTAAAAGTGTCCCCTGACAGACTTTGAGGGCCAGGGTGAAAAGACCCCTACGTTAGTCAAAGGAGAGTAACTACATAACCACCAGACAAAGGTCATGAAGAGCAATCAGGAAACCCAGAACAGGTGCCCCTAAGAACAAACTTGAATCAAAATAATAATTATTATTATTGATAACTCTTTAGGGGAATCGTGGAGCTAAAATGTTGTTTTATAAATAGAAAAATTCAGTAGCTAATCGAAGAAGAACTGGATGGACAGTATTGAGAGCAAATTAATGTCCCGAAAGATCAAACAGGACAAATATTTATAACTGCAGAACAAAACCACAAAGAGGAAGAATTCGTGCGTTAACATTAAGATACGTGGAATGAACTTTCACATTCAGAGGAACAAATGTTAACGACAGGGGTTAAATGTTAATGTTAACGACAGGTAGTGGGAGGAAAACAGACTGAGAAAAGCCACTGATTAAACAAATAATAGAAGAAAACATCCCACAACCTCAGAAAGGTGTGAGACTAAATGAAGATGGAAGGGGTCAAGTTCCAGTCATTAATGGGGTGGGAGAAAAGTCAACAAACAGGCACATTCTGGGGAAATTCCTGAATTCCAAACATAGAGAAGTATTTTAAAAGCTTCCAGTTAAAACCAAAATGTTCTACTTCAGGGTTGGAGTATTCGAGAGAACCACCTCACTTTTAAAAATGGTTAATAAAAGTGGTTAATAAAAGCATTTATCCCACCTCTCCTACATGATTCAACTACCGGGTAATGTACAATAGATATGAGGAAGTTTTTCTTTAGAGAAATATTCCAGATAATAAATTAAGACCCATATTGTACATCAATAGCTATATTTTCTTAAGCAGAAAGACATTACATACCTCCTAATAGAAGAAAACCAAACTGCCTGATAAGTAATCTTCCCCCAGAGAAATCAACCTCAATTTGATGAACCTGTAGATTCAACTGCCGAGCCACAGACAGACTATAAAAGATCAGAGCAACCTGCAACAAAACACAGTCAACAACATCTATGCCCTTCATCTCTGTAGAACCACCTGGTTTCTTCAAGAACAACAACTGCAAGGCAGGTAGAGTGGCAGGGTCAAGGAAATGTATGGACAGGAAACTTAATGATTAAAAAATCCATCCACTAATCACAATGTGTGGTCCTATAAGAGAATTATGATGCTTACGAGAGCTCGTCTGACATGTGAGTACTGACTGACTACGTAATAAGGTTAAAGAACTGTTCATTTTTAGAGGATAATGGTTATGTTTTTAAGTCCTTTTCTTTTAGGTACATGAACTGAAATTTAACTAATTATATAAGATTTGGTATTTACTTCAAAATAAACAATGAAGAGGTAATTTTTTTTCACAGTCCTGAATATAGAACCCAGGGCCTCCGGCATGCTACACAAGTGCTATACCACTAAGGTATACAAACACACACAAAAATATATACATATTTCCATTATATTATTCTATCTATCTTTGATTATGCTTGAGACTCTTTAGAATAAAGTGTTATAAGAAGCTTCCATGTTCTTATCCCTAAATAAAAACTAAGGTTAAGGAAAGCATTCTGCTTACTACAAAGACACTACATTTAGGATTTGAATGTAATGTACTTATCCTACACAGAAATTCCAATATGATAACACCTTATATAATCGAGGTATCCAAAGAAAAAACACTGCTTATTTCTGGCTCTTGGAAAGTACCGAGTTACTGGCAAGTTCACATTAACACGATATATAAAGTTCAAAATGTTCTCTCTAATGACCACATCATAATAGAAAAAAGATATTAACTGTAAGCCGTCAGAGAACAAGAATTATAGCCATGTCTTTATTTCTGTCACCCACCTAAAGACAGTTTAAGATTTACATCATTCTGACCTCCATTTACCACAGTGTTTTGCCAACATGGTTGCATACATTCAGATTTATTTGGGGTCTATCTCCAACTCACCATCAGGTAAAACGCCAGAATACAGCTTATACTGGTTTAAAAAAAAGTAACTTCTCATAATTTATACGAATGTATGTATGCAAATCTGCAGTATGTATCTAAAATGAAGTAGAAAGTCAGGAGAACTATATGGAAACTACTATAGGCAAGTATTTCAAACGTACTTATCCTAACGTAAATTATACTACAAAAAAAGCTAAAATACACTATTTTTCAGATTGCGATGAATTAAATTATGCGCCTGATGAAGAATTTTGCTTTCTGCGTTATGTTCACAGCTTTATATATCGGCCCAAACTGCTGATTCATGCATCACAAAATATGAAAAACGTGCAAAATTGCTAAGTAGTCTATCAACTGCCTCCCAACTGGCTCTCCATCCTAAAGATGCTCATGAATTATTTCCACAGACTTGCAGAGTATATTATGTTAATGAACATGGTCCTGCCACATACTCATTACCAAACTGTAAAATTCTGCTTTTTTCTTACAAGAGATGTAGTGTTATTAGTAACAATAATAAAAACAATTACAAAGCAATAATGCCCAGACCTACCCCTCTCCATCTCCATGATGACATAAAATGCTGGATTTTAGAAAGTACAAAAATGATTTCATGTACACCAAAGCATGAGACATGATTTCCCTTCTTTCACCACATATCCCTCCTTAATTACTGATCACGAAAGAATCCAATCCTTCTAAACCTATCTACTAGAGTTAACCTATAGGGGAGGCAAGACTATGGCATGCACACCACAGCAGGCTGTTTAAACCATTGAAAGCTCTAAAAGGTTTGCCATTGCTGACCTGGAATCTATCTACTACTCAAAACACCTTCATTTAACCAAGGCGCAAGCTCTATGTCTCTGGAACTGCCAGTCCAGGCCCCTCTAGTTAATGTTCTTTCTATAACAGATGTTCTTAGAACACTTCTCCACTACGTTGAGTACCCTTAAATAATAAATCCTGCAGGAATCACCAGCTAGACCAGGAAGCAGTCTTTCCCATCAGCACTTCCGCCACAGAGACCCCAGCTCTCTGCGTTGCTCACACTCGCCACCGTGCCCTCTTCTGTGCCTTCAGAAAGCCCATGGAAGCTCCTAACAGTTCTAATGTCTACACTGCACTTCTGAGTTAAAACAACACAGTGATATATTTCTCAGACACTGTGTTGGTACTGGTTAAAAGTAAGATGGCCCCCATCTTCCACATGACCCGGTCCCTAAGCTTGCTTGAGCAACTGTCTCAGTACTGTCGCCTTAACCATCTCTAAACAGGGCCTGGCAGTGTCCACCACATAGCAGGCAGAAAATAAATCCTAAAAACGATTCTTAATATTCGTGAACCTCATTTTAAACTTTATCTTCTTCAGACTCCTTAAGCCAGCAAGCTGAAAAGCATCTTCAGATTTGTCCTTAAATCATGTTATGTAAATATGCCATGGCCTCTATGAAAACTATGTGTTACACAATAAAATTAAGCTTTTGTTTTTGAAGGAAGAGAACAGAGTCTGACCCTTGAGGTAAAAATATGTACTTATAAACTGGAGCTTTGGAACAAGCAATGATTTTGTCATAGAAAAAAAATGTTAGAACACGGGTTACAAAGTTCCTCCTCAAAAGCTTATGCAATCTACAATGCATAATGGAATCCAATTAAACACAACTACAAATATGACAGCACTTCTACATCAGTCAGGTGTAGGATAGAGTATGCTGTGGAGATTAACAGCCCCCAAAGCAAGGGCTTCTTTCTCGTGTTGTATCTACCCAGCCCCACTGTCCCTGTCTCAAGTTCTACCTCACACTTCCTACATTTCACTGTAGGACCCAGGCCGGCAGAGAAGCTCTATCTGCAGCACTGTGCCAAAGAAAGAATAAGATGAATCATGCCCTGGATCCTAAAGCTTCTGCCATGACATCTGTCCGTCTTGCTCACATTTCATGGGCCAACACCAGGCCTATGACACACTTAAATTTGAGGGGCCCTGCGAACTACCACCTTATGAAAGATGTTATCTGGACTCGGACCTAGGATTCTCAAATCTCAGCTCTGCCATTTACAAGTACACTTAATTTCCTCACCCATAAAATAAAAATAGTAATAACTACCCTACAGGGTTATCAGAAAGATTAAATGAGATGGGAATTCTGTTGCTTAGCTAAATGCCTGGCTTATACTCAATATTCTGGCGGCATCTGCCAAGCAGTGTTCTAGATATTAACATACAGTAATCATGCACTAAATAATAGTTGTTTTGTTGTTTCTACTAGTCTATTTCTCACAGTTTTGGAGGCTGAACATCCAAGATCAGTGACCCCATGAGTTTGGCCTCTGGTGAGACTCCCACCCCTCAGCCATGTTATAACACAGTGATGCAGCAGAAAGGAAAAGTGGCTAAGTGCAGAAGGGACCATGCATGTGGGTGGCCTCACTATAGTACCTTCTGATGGCGGTACCCACAAGGCCTAATCACCAGGCACCCGTTAAAGGTTCCTTCCGCACACCACAACCACACTGGGGAACTAAGCTTCCAGCAACTCAAACCACATCCAAACCAGACAACTGTTATTAGAAAGGCCTTCCAAGTTCCAGCCTGGGGCCCCAGGAATACTCATCCATGATCCCCAAGCTGTCCAGAACACCAATTCTACCTCAGACTGTGAACCATGGCCAGTGCACAGCAGAGGAACAGAACAGAAGGAGCCTCTGTTCCCAGCCCTGGAGTGTCACACCAGCTCTAGGCCTTTGTGGAGAATAATAAACTTTCGCCTTATTAAATCCACCACTATTTTGCATTTTCTTTTGCTCAGGGCCAACCAAGATATAACCTAACCCTTCCAAAAAAAAAAGCACACTTTAGGCAGGAACAGTAACTCCTGATGGTACTGAGGTAGAAATAGTGCGTGGCTAAGGCTGGCTGGCAGGGGAATGTGACCTGGGGCAGTGGCCTGGACCTGACCTCAGCCTGCTGGGTGATTTTCAAGCACTAGCCCTCACGTGGACTGTAGGGAGTTCTCGCGAGAGTCCATGGGAACTCCATTCGATAAATAGAAGCAACACTGGAAGCTTGCTCTCTTCTTTTCTACAGAGCCACCAGGGAGGGGGTCTCCCTTTTCCCTCCCATGGAAGATGGTGGCTGCGGACCCAGCACCGCCGCTATCATGCCTTTCTCATGGTAACCCCTACCGTGCCTTATAGGCCAGGTACATATTTTGCTATTTCTATTGTTATGCCCAATTTTCCTTTTCTTCTTTTCTCTATACTTTTAAATAAAACTTTAGAACTACTTTTTGCCCCCCTCATTCAATTCTTTGCTTGAGGAGGGGAACAACCCAGGAATATTGGAACCACCCGATAACAGTACTCCGACATCTTCTTCACAAGAAGATACCAACCTAGGAAGTGGCAGAGCACAGCAGTATGCAGACTAGCTGGAGGAAAACCAGTTTTTGTTCTTCTATTTCTCACGTTAAACTTTGGAAAGACATTTAATTTAGCCTGGCCTCAGCTTCCTGTCTATGGCATCAAAATAAGACCTTTATTGTGAGTACTAAGTGGAAAGTGGTTTATGAAAATACCAATTGTAAAACACCATCTAGCATCAGCACTACTTTGTCAACTCTTCTTTCTTTCCCATTCTTCTTTCAGAATTGGGGCATGCAGACTGGCTGCAGTATGTAAGAATCACACAACAGCCATCCCCTGAAATCTGATCTGGTGGGTCTTGCTCCCGAATGAGGAAGCTGTATTTTCAACAGGCACACAGGAAGACTCTGATCAAAGTCACCTGCCCACCTTGAGAAACCTGATTCCAGGGATGAGGCGCTACCAACTTTTGTTAACCGTGCATTGAGTGCCTAATACAGTCATGGCCAAATATTATGGTCTGCCTATACAACAGGAGTCCCGTTAAGACTACATCCCCTAGTGTTACAACCATCTTACTGTGTAAATACACACTATGATGTTCACATAACAACAGAATAGTCAATGATGCATTTCTCAGAATGTAAGCTTGTCATTATGGGAAACATAACTGTACTTTAAGATCTTGTGAATCATCAAGACAAATCTCCAAACCAAAACTGCAGTTCCATAGCATCTCCAGTTGATGACATGAAGTGGAAAAAGACAAAGTAGAACTGAATCCTGAAACCCACTGGTACTTCTACTTCAGGCCAGCATGAAGTAACTGGGACCAAAGTTAATATCCTGCCTCAGACAACTAAAAAACTGGATATATTAGAAGATGCAAAACATTGGGTATCAAGTAATAAAGGACACGATTCCTGAGAAATGACAAGAAACAATAGGGATGAATCCTACCATTGCCCCAGGCTGAAAAGGAAGGGGAAGAATTCCAGGCTCAGCGGGCAGCATCTCCCTGTTTAGGAGACGGAGCTGGGAGTTCAAGGAGACCAGGGCAGCTAGAATTTGCAGGACAGAACTGTAGAGGTAACAATGCAGGAGGAATGAACTCCACACACTTGTAAACTCCACCCTTCTGCTGAAGACCCCTCAGCACATAAATCTTGGAAGAAACTACCAGAGCCTGGGGAAAGAACCACCAGAAAGGACTTAAGGAAGCATTCCCCAGAGCTCACACAAGGAAGGGACTAACACCTGATCGAAGCAGCCAAAGTGAAAAACCTCAATTTATGGTGCATTTAATTGACTTCTCTAAAGAGTTTTGCCTTAGGAGTGGGGAAAAAAACTAGCCCTAAGCCAAATGTTGCTCTGGTTGATCTGACACAGTTTAAAAGCAAGACTCAAAAGGATCCAACCTTTTCTGGTTACTTATACTAGAAAAAAGCTTAGAAATATTTATAGAAATTCAGAAATATCCTGTACCTAACTAGGTAAAATTCAGAATAAAGATCCAATCAAAATTCATCAAGCATGCAGAGAACTTTCTTCCTTCTTTCTCCTCTCCTCCTCCCCCGTCTCTCTTGTGGTTCAAGAGATGAAACCTAGGGCCTCAAGCATGTTAGGCAAGTGCTTGACTACTGAGCTACATCTTCAGCCCTATTCTATTTTTATTTTTTATTTTCTGTGGGGTAGTGGAGATCGAACTCAGGGCCTTGTACTTGCTAGGCAAGTGCTCTACCACTGAGCAAAAGCCCCAACCCTCCCATTCTATTATTTTAAAAAATGTCTTGGAGTTTACTGAATCTTTAATTTTCCTTAAAAACAAAAACAAAACCATCATCCTTGTCATTTTTACCATGTGTGCTAATCTCAAAATTCCTCCACATGGCTGAATTGCTATTTCCCGTATGAAATATCAACACTTCTAAAACAAGAGGGTGGTGACTAAAAGCACAAGTTTTAGGGACAGAAAAATCAAGACCTGAATTTCTTCTTCTCAACTTATCTCTGTGTTCCTAAAAAAGCCACCGAACCTAAGTTTCGGTTCATTCATATATAAAATGGGTATAATACTTGCCTCAAAACAAACCAAAACAAACAATAAATAGTAGCCACCATTTCATAACATTGCATTATCATAAGAAAAGTTACCTTACCACACATTTAGTCAAACATTCCCTAAATGCCTGTTCATATATTAGGTAGTACGTAGGTACTTGGAATACGAAAGGAAAAAAGAACACTGTAGACAGGATCCAAAGTATATCTTATGTTGAACCTACATTTAAAAGTTCATTTCAAGTACAAACTTCATATTCTACTTCTTAATTTCTAAGTAGGGCAATTATTTTAAGTTCCTCCTATAAAAATTAAAGGACGATTTTTTTCCCTTTGAAAGAAAAAAAAAACCAAGAAGCTGTCAGGTTCAACCAATTAGGACAAATCTGAGCGATACGTGGACTCTGAAAAACATGGTAAAACCTTAATTTAAAAGCAACCTGCAATTAACATCACCTTTCAACATTATTCTCAAATTAGCAGACTAAATTATAATTCAGGAATAAAATACATAAAATGGTCCAATCTGTTATTATGATAATCTTTTCAGAAAGGCTGGGCCAACAGACGTAAGGAACTAAAATCAAGTTCAAGTTTGTATTTTATTTGCTCATCCATTTAAATGACGACAGGTGGCTTCAGTATTAACCCTATTAATAAAATGTTTGCATATTCATTACAAATCTGATTAATTTACATCATAACTCCAAAAATTCATTTTGTTCATTTTGCTACACTTCATCTCACCGCCCACTTCATCAAGGCCTTCCACACCCCTGCCTCCCAGGGTATGGCCCCAGACCAAGAGCATTTGCATCTACCTGGAAGCTTGTTAGAGGTACGGAACCCCACAACCCACACTGAACCCACCTGACTGAGTCAGAAACTACACTGCTAATAAAATCCCCAGATTTCTATGCATATTAAAGTCTAAGTGGTATAGCTGTAAAATCTTACTTTTTCCCACTTTTATTATTTCTTCTTTGCTGTTACAAAAAGTTTATTTACTTCCCATTCATTTCTGTGCAGACAGTGACTTCTAATGAGATTAACTCAATTCGGAGAAGTAAATCACATCAGCACACATATATTTTACTACACACACTATATGATCTTTGGCTCAGATTTGACCTTATCTCAACTAGGATTTCAGAAATCTTGCTGTACTAATTTTTTTTCTCTTGGGTTGACATTTTTATCTTAGTATATGGCCACAGTGATGAAAATCTTCCCTGTAATTAAATTATACAGTATAGAACCAGAACAGATTCTCCCTACAATTTCAGAAAAAAATTCAAGATAGGTTTATATGAGGTTGAACTTGAAAATTCCCTAAAGGGGGGAAAAAAAAAAGCCCTACCAGAATGACTTTATCCTCCACCATAAAATATTTTTGTGCCTTACCTATTTTTACTGCAGGCACCACATCTTTTTTAAAATAAGAAATTCACATGGGACTTACAGAGTACAGTTCTTCAGACAGCTCATCTTTTATTATTATTAGTATTGCACAATAGTCACAGCGCTCATAAAATAGAACAAATCTTATTTCTCTTTCACTTTTCAAAAAAAAAAAAAAAAAAAAACCAGACCTAAGCTGAAACTGATCACAGCAGGCAGGACGGTTCGGCACAGATTCAACGGAAGGTACAAATGTTCCGTTTTCAAAAGCTCTGCAAAAGCCAACCTCATCTCTTGTCACTGTGGCCATGGCTTTTCGCCAAATATTTGAAAACTGTTGAAAAGTGCTGTTCCTCATAAGCAATTATGAGAAGCTTTGGAAAAAGAAGGAAAAATTACAATAACAATCAACTGCTTAAGATAGTCAAAAATCCACAGCCGGTGGGTCACAACACAACATTGTTACCTGGCTGCACCTGAGCAAACAGAGCCCACACAGAGGCCATAGATAAAAGCAAGTTAAGAAAAGTTATCAAGGGACCGATTGGGGCAGTCTCGAAAGTTCAGTATGTCCTCAAACATCTCCTGTTTTTATAAAGATCCAATTATACAGCCATCATCCTTGAATTTAACTCTTTCTTTCCCCATTCTGCCTTTGAAGCTTATGTAATTTCTTAGGATACTGAATTTCACAAAAGCACAACTAGGTATTTCATGCTTTTTAAAATGGGTCTAGATATATTGATTTCAAGTTTTAAAGAGTGCCCTTTAATAGTTTAGAATGTGATGAATAACTCACTATCTTCTACCTCTGTTCACGTTTTCTGCCAAGCCTCTCAGAACTGTCCATGCACTTTGGCTCCTCTCCTCCCCTTAGCAGTCACTCTTTAGCCTACTCCCAACTGGCTTCTATCCCCTTCACTCCACTGAAGCTTCTCTTGGTAAAGACCATTAAGGACCTTCATGCTGCTACATACAATGAGCATCCCTTAGTCATTATCTTTCTTCAGTTTACAGCTCATTCCACGATTTATCAGTCTCTACCTCTTGAAATAACTCTGGCCAGCACGGACAGACTTTCCTTCTCCTCAGGGCTTCCCAACTCTCTATCTCTTTGAGGATTCTCACCCCTCTACCTGACCTACAGATGCTGGACCACCTTGTGGCTCAGTCCTATAATCTCATCAAACCCCACGACTATATCACTTTTATACTGCTGACTCACACCTTCACATCTCTACCCCAGATCTGACCTCTGAGTCCAGAACAGTATACTTTACTACCTAGTCAATGTCTCCATGTGGACACTTCATAAACATGTAAACTCCATGTATCCCAAACTGGAGTCTTAGATCTTTCCCTCACTTCCTCCTCCAGTGTTCTCCATTCTACAACCACGTATCTAGTTGCTCCTTCACTTTCACCTCTCATATCCAATCAATCACCAAGCCTTGTCATTCTGGGACTCAATAATAAATGCCCAATTTCCCCATCTCTACAAACACCCTCCAGATGTAGCCCATGTCATCTCTGGCCTACAACACTGCAATAGTCTTCTAAGTGACGTTCTCAAATCCACTCATACTCCCCTCCAATTCCATCTACACATCACTCAAAGTGATACTTTCAGAGATGATACTTTCAATGGTTTCCTACTAGTTTTTAGATAACGTTCACAAGGCACCAACTACCTCCAGACAGCTCCATTGCACACTATTATTCTTTTTGTTCTCTAAGTGCCAACCTTACTGGCCTCTATAATATTATACATGTGGAAGTTTTTCTAGCTGTGGGTCCCTTCCACGTGTTGCATCTTTTACCTAGAATATCCTTTTACTCTTTTATCTACTGCTGTGTAAAACACACAAACACAAATGTACACACACACACATACATGTGCATATTATCCAAACCCTAGGATCCACATCCAGTAGTCAAATCAGACCAAAAGAACTGAATGATAAAATACACCACCAAAACAATATAACAGCAAGCAAGCCCTTATATAACTTATCAGGCTCTACTACTAATGATATACATCACTGATCCACTGATCAAAAGAATCCTAGAATAGGGTTGTTTTGTCTATAAATATCTATTTTACCTCTATCATACTCTGACAATATTAAGACATTATTTCTACTTCTAGATAAATAAGGTACAAAAAGGTTAAGTACCTTAACTTAAATCATAGAAATTCAGAGGCAAAGCTAGACAGAATTCAAGGGCTGGCGATGTAGCTCAGTGGCAGCACATATTAACACTTTGGAGGCTCGATTCAATTCCCAGCACACACGCTCGCACAGCACGCGCACACACACACATGCAAATCGAAGTCAAATGTAGCCCTTTGTGACTGCTGGACTATCAAAGAACACGATGCCTTAGTGGATTCAATCCTCCCTTCCACAATTTACACAGTTATATGGGCAGACACTATGTCCTCCACTAGAAGGTAGGGACCATTTATATCTTGCTCACTGATATATATTCCCAGCATCCTGAATAGAGTCTACCACATACTTGACGCTTAATGTTTACTGACTACCTGTACATGAATGTTTACTATTCCCTTGCATGATTATTTTGGGAATCTAATTAGAGAACTATGCCTGCTGGTACTACACACACACACATCTCCTATGATAACTGTGGGCCTGCCCGGCCTCGACAAGCCTGTCTGTGGGTCCCTCGGTGTTCTCTCTTCCTGTCCTCATGGCAATGGGGCCCTGACTAGTCTTCCCTCGCACCCTGAGGTGTGAGCGCCTGGCGGCTGTTCCCGCCACGAGGCCTCACCTTCCACGTAGGGGAGGGCGCTGCTCCAGCTTCAAGACCTGACCCAGACGGTTCCCCCGTCCCAGAGGGCATGAAGCGGCCATAGCGCTGTAGAGGCCACTGAGTTGCGTCTCCTGGTGGAACTCCGAGGCTCGTGGCCACCGTCCCGGCTTCCGCCATATCTGGCCGCCTTCTCGCTCAGCCTGCTGGGACCTGCCAATCTGCTCGCCTAACCAATCAGGAAGCAAAATGAGCCAAGGTCCACCCTCCTCTTTCACGGAAGCCAATGGGTAGGCCGGGGATGGTCCTGCAGGAGGCGCTTCCGGCCTGATAATCTCTCCTGACTCTGGGCACGCAGTCGGGGCGATTCTCACCTTGTACCTTGAGGTGAAGTTTCATGCGTATTAAACGGTAGTAGCTCTCGGCGCTGCAGCACTGGGGCCCTCACCTTTCCTCAAGCTGCCCATGGCATTTGTTGTCCGGCAGCACTGACTCCAGAAATTTTCCAAATGGCTGACTCCCAGTAAATTCTACACCCAGGGCCTAGACTAGTTCTGTGAGATCGGCTGCACACGTGTGTCTCCCTCCCGGCAGTAGCTTTTCAGATGACACCTCAAATACACCACAGCACAGCCCCAGTTACACTGGCCATGCAGGAAACCTGATATCTTTCTCATCATCCTGCTCCGGAGAACATACTCCCTGCAGCCCGCCCATTTTTCACAAGAGAGAAGCAGACGGGTAGGGGGCTGTTTGCAACAAAAAGCGTGCTTCTAAAAAAAAAAAAAAAAAAACAAAAAAAAAAACGTGCTTCATCAGGCAGCAGGTGTGACTAAAAGACACGGCTGGGTGATTTACGGTTGACGAAGCACTTGCACATCTGTTATTTATCCTCCCAACAGCCTTGTGATAAATTAAAGAATAAAAAAGGAATTATTACTCCCATGCTATACACAGAGACAAAATAAGGTCCGGAGAGTGGATGTAATTTGTCTAAGGTTACACAATCAGTGAAAAGCACAGCCAGAGTAGAACTGTGGACGACTCCACAGTTTTTCCATAGGTCAGCCCCACCTGCAAAGGATTTAGGTATTTATAAAATTCGTGTCAAGTCAGAAGCAAAGCAAACAGAACATGGAGGCTGTGTCAATCAAATATATGAAATAGAATTACAATGCAAACAATTTTTCAACTATATATACCAAAGGATACTACATGTATAGATGATGACTGGAAAGGTAGTAACTCACTCCACAAAACATCAAATATCTACAGAGTGCAAATAACTACACAAGTCAGCATCTGATAACAGAAATAATGCATGCATCTAACATCTGTGGATTCAGGCTCTAATAAAGAAGATAAAGCAAAATATACATACACCCAAGATGCCTCACAGGTAATTCTAGGCGTTCTAAAGTTTCAGATAAAGTCACAATCTACCAACAGGGAGTGTGATGGCATTTGAGTTAGGATATGAAGGGTGAGAAAACTTCCCAAGGGAAGGTGGAGGAAACTGGTATTCCATGTGGAGAGGAAAGTTTTCAGAAAAAAACATAATGTTATAACTAGCTAGAATGTAAAGTTTTCTTGTGTGTTAGTAGTGCTGGGGATCGAACTCAGGGCCTCATACATATTAGGTGCACACTATACCAGTGAGCTACACTCCTGGCCTCTGCGGTGGATTTTTGAGGAAGATGAGGATACAAAGGTGAGTTGGGGCAAAAGAGCATCAAGCAGCAGCTAAGAAGCATGGATTTTACTTGGTAGGTGGCAAGAAAATTTGGAAAACGTGCACAAGGGAGTGACACCATCCTAGTGGTGGTCCAGCCAGGTTTATCTCTCAGAGGCATATGGGATAAACTGGATTAAAGGCAAGAAGGATTTGTTACTTATCTTTTCATTAGTCCAGTAAAGGTTACCAAAGGGATCGGACTTCAGAAACAGCTCCTGAAGATCTTAAGTGACACAGCACTACTGCACTTAGTATAGTAGTAAATGGTTAAAAGTTTGATTTGAATCCCAGGTCTGTCACTTGTCAGCTGTATGACCTTGAGGAAATCACTTACCCTGAAATATAGGGTTATGAAACAGCTATTTTTACAGGGTTGCTAGAAGGATAAAATAGAACACATGTAGCAAAACACTGAGTAAACTGCAAAGTAGTACCCACATTGGTGCTTTCCGTTTCCAGGGCTAAAGTGACTTTCCATGGGCAGCCTGCAAAGAGGGAGGATGGAACGAGAGCCTGACATTGGGTCTCAGAGGCACTCACCTTCCAGGTCCAGGGCTGCAGCTGCTGTCAGACACCCTTCACCGGAGCAGATGGTGCTCACAGTTGGGACCTGTCAGTGCCCAAGGACACCCAGGGCCCTGCTGGGTTCCCACCTGCAAGCTCCCTTTCTAGACAATGGCACCTGCACTTGAGCTTCTGGGGCGACCAGTGCCTGCCAAGAACAGGTCATGTCTGCAGAGGGAGATACGATAAAGCTACAGCTCAATGCATGAGACTCATGCGTACTTACAAAGTTAATGACACTCAGCGGGCCCCCAGCAGTGTATGAGGTGTTGGGATTACTACAGAGAATAAATCAGACAGAGTTCTCCCCGCCTAAGGCTTACACTCTAGTGGGGGGCAGAACATCAAGCAAACTACTCTATGTTTTTAATGGTCACTGTGTTTTCTTTTTAAAAAGTAAAGCTGTAGGTTGGTGATACAGCTCAGGGGCAGAATACTTGCCTAGCAAGTGCAAGGCCCTGAGTTCGATCCTCAGCACCAAAACAAACAAACAAACAAAAAAAGCGTAAAGCTGTAATATTCATTAAGGCACAGTTTTATACAATAAAAAGCACAAATCTCAAATATTCAATTAAGCATGTTTTGATACCTATGTCCACACATGTGACCACCATCCAAAACAAGATATAAAACATTTCCCCCAAATTCTTACATCCCCTTATAGGTGCCTCCTTCCAGTTAATCTCCATCCCACAAGGGCAACTCCTGGCCTAATTTTTATCACTGCAGCTTAGCTGCTTTCCTGTCTCAGGACTCTATATACATGACAGCAGCTTTCCTGTCTCAGGACTCTATATACATGAAACTATGTAGAATGTATTTATACCTCTTGCTTTTGCTCAATGTATTTTTTTAAGCTCCAAACATATTTTGTACATCAATGCAGTAATTCACTTTTTTGAGTGTGAATAGCGTTCTGCTGTGTGACTGTTTCAGAATTTGCTTCTTTTGCTTTGGTTTTTTTATAATGCTGGGACTAGAACCCAGGGCCTTGTGCATGCTAGGCAAGCACTCTACCACCAAGCTACATCCCCAGCCTACAGTTTGCTTATTCTCCTCTCTTGGTAGACATATGGATTGTTTCCCAGTATTTTTCCCCCAAGCTCTTACAAATATTCTTGTGCAAGTCTTTTTTTTTTTTTTTTTGTAGAGATGTACTGTTGTTTATCTTCAGTAAGTACCTAGGAATAAAAATTTTGGAGGCTAGAGAGATATATGTTTTTTATTTTTTAAAAAGCTGCCAAAGGGTTCTCCATACTTTTTGTACCATTTCCCATCCCCACCAGCAAAATATGAGTTGCTCTACATCCTTGCTGACATTTGCATCGCTGTCTTTTTTTAGCCACTCTAGTGGGGGCAGAGTGGTTTATCATTGTGATTTTAATTTGCATTTCTTTGATGATGTATACGGTGGAATCCCATGTCAAATGTCTTACTGGCCATCTGTGTATCTTATGCTGTGAAATGTCTTTTCGAAGCTTTTGCCATTATTGATTTGTAAGGGTTCTTTATACAGTCTAGATACCAGTCCTTTGTTAGGTATGTGTAAGGAAAATATTTTCCCATTCTGTGATAGGCCTTTCTGTTTTCTTAACAATGTTTTGTAAAGACCAAACATATTTAATTTTAATGATGTGCTTCCCTAATTGTTCAGGTGCTTTCTTAAAAAGTGTATTTTGTATCTGCCTTAGGAAACCTTGCCTACTCTAAAGTTACACACATATTCTCCAATAGCTTTCTTCTAGAAACATTGCATTTCCAAGTTTTCTACCTAGGCCTATGATCATCCTTCCATTAAATTGTGTGGAATTACCACCTCGCTCCACAAAGAATGGCTATTATCAACAAATCAGCCAATAACAAATGCTGGAGGAGCTGTGGAGAAAAAGGAACATTTCTCCACTGTTGGTGGGAATGTAGACTGGTACAACCGCTATGGAAATCAGTGTGGAGATTCCTCAGGAAACTAGGACTAGAGATTCCATTTGACCCAGCTATTCCACTTCTTGGTATCTTCCCAAAAGAATTAAAATCATTATACCGCAGGGATATATGCACACCCATGTTTATGGCAGCACAGTTTGTAATAGCTAAATCGTGGAAGCAGCCCAAATGCCCATCGACAGCAGAATGGATTAAGAAAATGTGGTTTTTTTATACAATGGAGTACTACTCTGCCACAAAGAATGATAAGCTTGAGATATTCCTAGGTAAATGGATGCATCTTGAGACCATACTCTTAAGTGAAATAAATCGGACACATATGTTTAAATACCACATAGTTTCTCTGGTGTGAGAAACTGAAGTGTAAATAAAGACTAAAATGTATAATATTGGGAAAGGGAAGAAAATGTCCAAATGGGAAAGGGAACAAGGGAGGGGGAAAGGAACAGAGGGTCAAGAGAAATAAGAAATGGAAGGAAAAAATGGAAACAAATCTTTTGTAAATAGGGAGAGAGGAGGGGGTGAGGGGAGAGGAATGGGAAAAAAAGAAGCAACAAGATATATCATGTACAGGTACAAATTCCCTATGATAAATGTTATCAATATGTACATCTAAAATGTACTATTAAAATAAAATTTAAAAATAAATAAATAAATAAATTGTGTGGAATGAGTTAGGAACTGAGGGTTATTTTTTCCATATAGATATTAGTTGTTTCTCAGGTGCATCCCTCAACCACTGACCGGTGGAAACTGGCAAATAAATACCTGGGTACCCTCAGTCCTTAGGTAGGATACCTCTGAGATTTGTGTCCTACCATTTCCCGGAGTTCCCCAGTGGGATTGTGTTCTAGTTAGAATGATTCTTTTCTGGCTATCTTACCTTGTTTGTCTCTCTTCCCTACCACTGGGTCCTGGGATCATCCTTCGAATAAATTACTTGCACTTGAAACTTTGTTCCAAGGTCTGCTTCTAGGGGAACACAAACCAAGATGGTGACAAAGCCAGCAGTCCCTACCATCATGTGTTTAGTTTTAACACAGTTACATACAAGCAGGTGGTGCAAGAAACATTGAGAGGAGGGAGATGTCATTGTCACATCCAAAGAAGACCTTCTCATGGCTTGCTGACAATCAGCAGCAGAACAACAACATTCACGGTCAAACCTAATGAACGACAGGTGACAATGGGCTAACATATACCCCTCCTAGGAGACTGTTCCCAGGTAGAAAAACCTAGCCCCTGAAGTTCAGAGAAAAATCTTTCTTATTAAACTGAAGATCTGCTGGATCCTTTTTCCTGAGTGGCTCTGTTTTGTAGTGAGCATCACCCTCAGAGGCACATGCAGAACTTACTTTGGAATCCTAGCATGCCCTGTTTAAGGCAGACCAGGGACCCTGGACATCCCCACTTCTAACATACTGAGTCAGCAAAGGAAATGGTGACTCCAGTCTCCAGGGCTCCCTTGGATGACAGGAGGACAGAGAAATCCACACCTTGGCTCTGTCTGTGGTGTCCCTCAGCAACAGCACACAGAGTGGCTGGGAACTGTGGGGCACAACTGGTGGCTGCAGGGTTTCTAGAAAAGCCCCATTCACGTCAGGGATGCCAGATGAGCTGTCTCCATAATGTCAGGCCTAAGGACGCTGTGTACAAAGAGGATGTTCCTGTGGAACTTTACACTCACAGCTAGAAAGCAATTATTTTCCTTTCTACTCTGTATCTTTCACGTGTGAAAACCAGCTGCTCCGTGGCAGGTAATTGAAGGGATTTCAGTGTGACACAAACAATCCCAACTTGTCCACAGGCTGCTGTTCATTGGCACAACACGAAAAGAGATTAACACTGACTTTTCCCATTTATTAAAAGTGCAGAGAATAATAAGCTAGTAAAAAAATCCTTGCCAGAAGGTAAATTGGAGAGCACACTTTATAAAACTGGGCTAGAATCAGAAATAGGAACTTAAAACAAATCCTACCGAAAGACTACAAATGGACACCTTGAAGAGAAAGACTATATTTTATTATGTTAGAATCCAGAGTTGCTGGCACAGGGTAGGTTTTCTTTTTTTTTCTTTTTTTTTTTGGTGCTGGGATCAAACTCAGGGCCTTATGCTTGCTAGGCAAGCACTCTAACCACTGGGCTAAATCCCCAGCCCCAGGTAGGTTTTCAATTATTTTTTTTTAAATGAAACCACTGCAAATGTCAATATGGAGGAGAGAAAGTGGATGATTTAAAAATACTTTGAGAGTATGAAGGGCTAATGTAGGGGAAATAGCTAATGATCCTCTCCCATCCTTATATCTACATAAACTGGAGCTCACATTAAAAGAAAAAAACTGTACAATATCTAAAAACTTTCACCTAGTAGTTGTTATACTGGGAAATTCTATCCCTGACACCTACAAATGCATAGTCAAACACAGGAAGACAGACCCCCTTGAAATCTTTTCCAATTCGACCCATCATTTATCCCAGCATTTATTGCCCAACCCTGGAGAAGTCATTTAATCCACCTCTCTAGAATGAGACTGCAGGATTTGCAACTTACACCTCAGAGGACAGATGAAAGCATCATAAAGAAAATGCTTTGTGCTGGCGAGTGACTCAGCAAAAGTGTTTTGAGCTTAGTTGTTGAGAATAGTTTGAATAATTTAGGCTGCAGCCGTGGGGACTACGCCTCCAGCAGATGTTAGCCTGGGACTGCAGAGGCTGGGAGGTCAGAGTTTTAGGCAGACCCCTGGGAATGATCGAGTTTTAGCTCCGTGTGAATCATGATATGTTTCAGATGAAAACTTTCTCCTCAGGGGATAATTCTAATAACAAATCAAGGGACCCAGAAGGGTGAGTTTCTGTGGTGCAGCCATACCCATGTGACTAATTTATCCACTCATTTATTCAGCAATGATTTGTAAGATTTACTCTGAGCCAGACACTAAGCAAGATGACAGACATAAATCTGAAGAAGATGTGGCTTTGTTCTTAAAAATGCTTACAGTCTGGTAGGGGGACACCCACAGAGACAAATAATTTGTAATACAATGTGATGGTGTTCAATAAGGACAGGACCCAGTATCGTACTGGTGCCAATGAGGAGGGATTCAAGTAAGAGCAATTAGAAGGTGTGCAGAAGGTTGGACTCATTCCTTGTGGTAAAATTCACAAAGTGTAAAGTTCGCTATTTTAACCATTTTAAAGTGTTCAATTACACTGTATACTGAGTACACTTACAATGTCGAGCAACAATCACCGTCTAATTTCAGAATATTTTCATCACCCTAAAAGAAAACCTCTTACCCATTAGCAGTCGCCTCCATTATTCCCTCTGTCACTGACAATGGAAATTAAAACTAAAACACAAACTTGTAGGGAAAAAGTTTTATTTGAAAAGTAAGAGAGAATACAGGGAAATGGCCCACCCACAAGGGTGAGAGGCCAGCTTCCAAGGGTCAGCTGAGGCAGGCAAGGGGCCCATAGACCAGGATCTCAGCATGGTTTGTTATTTCTGGAGGCGTCCTCATGACCGGGGAGGAGATCTGATTCCCGTGAAATCACTGTCTCCAGGCAGTTTCAGTCATAGGAAGATTAGCTCTTCCTCCCACCCAGGCAACTATCAGGTCCAGACAATGCCTGGAGACTTCTAAACATTGTTGCAAGGTGGAAGGTTTTGAAACTAGATGTTTTAAGACTGGTAACCAGATGTCCCACTCAATTCTGAAAGTTATTTTCTTTACTCTTATCTTGGTGTCCTCCATCTCAAAGAGCAACAGGCTAGGTAAATTCAGGGCTAAAAAACTTTGTTCTGTGAACTTTTCTTAAACAAGTAACATACCAAGATCCAAAGTTGTAATGTGATAAAGATACAAAAATTCAAAAATTAGGAGTTGGGGATTTAGCTTAGTGGTACAGCACTTGCCTAGCAGGAGCAAGGCCCTGAGTTCAATCCCCAGCACTCCTCCCCCCAAAATTCAAAACTTAAGGTCAAGCTTGGTTCTGTTTTTAGTTACCTATTGAGCATCTGTAGACCCAAATGAAGAGGCACAGTTTTTAGCAAAGAAGCACCTTCGAGTCCCTGACTGTTTCAAATTGTGCTCTTAATGAGTAACAGGTTAAGGGCCCGGGAGTTTGTCCTTGGTCCCCATAGTAGTCTCTGACTATGTTGCCTCTCTCCAGTCCTCCAGAAACCATCAGTTGGTTTTCTGTTTCTATGGATTTGTCTGTTCTGGGTGTTTCATATCAATGGAATTATATGATATATAGCCTTTTATGTTTGGCTGCTTTTTCTTAGCACAACGTTTTCAAGGTTCACTTGTGGCATAGCAGGAATCAGTACTCTTTTTTTTCCCAGGACTGGGGATTGAACTTAGGGCTTTCAGACTTAGCTAACCCCCTCTGGCCTTTTTTATTTTCAGACAAGGTGTCATTAAGCCACTAAGTTGCCCAGCCTGGGCTTGAACTTGTGTTACTCTGGTCTCAGCCTCCTGGAGTTCTGGCATTATAAGCATGCACCACCATACCTAGATTATATCCCACTTTTTAAGTGGATGACTAGTATTTTGATATATAGATATACCACATGTTGTTTATAAACTCACCTACCGATGGGGCATTTGGGTAGTTTCCACTTGGGTGGAGTCTTTTGAAACTTTTATTCATTTATTTATTAATTTCAGGATAAAAATTGCTTTGTTATTCTCTGATGAAACAAAGCAACACAGACTTCCAGGCATCATAGTACAATTACATTCATGCCTCAATCACTTCTATCTCCAGACACAGAGCAAAGATATACTGATCAAACATAAGAAAACAAAACAAAACAAAACAAAAAGAGATCTGTGATTGCAGACAGGGCAACTAAATCTGAAACCAGAAGTCCACAGCTGTAGCTAAGTGTGGCAGAACATATAACCCCAGCACTTTGGGAAGCGGAGGCGGGAGGACTGCAAGTTTGAACTCAGCCCGGGCAAGTTGACAAGAGCTCATCTCAAAAAAAAAAAAGAAGAAGAAGTTTAAAAAGGTATGAGGGTGTAGCTCAGGGCAAAGGGTCTGGGTTCAGTTCCCAGGAGTACTACAAAACGAGAGAGAGAGACAGAGAGAGAGACTGAGATTCACAGCTATAAGTAAAGAAGACACCAAGGGTATGCTGGGCTGTAGCAGAAACTTAACTGGCTACACACCAGGCCCAGAACAGAAGCAGGCTCCCTGCATGAGACCAGGAGCTGGAAGGGGCACCCTTCCTTGGAAGGAGCTTTAGAAGGGTGCCAACTTACCACATGGTATAACTACTTCCAGAAAGACAGGATGAAGCAGGCAGGTGGACAGACATGGTTGCCTGAGCAGAACCAGAGCCAAGTCTCCAGCAGGCTCTTGGCTGGCTCTCTCCAACCTGGCTGCAGAGGAGGAGTCTGAAACACCTCTAAAAGGCAGTTCTGACCAGCAGTCGGGGGATACAGGGAGACCACAGTATGCCACTCCATGACTAGAAAGCAAGGAAAGATGAGAAGCAGAAAGCTTCCTACTTAAAATGATCTCAAAAACCCAAAGTCTAAAACCACCTGATGAAATATAATTCTAAGAAGATGAACAACAAAATCAATAGGGGTACAAACTCACTTCCAGCAAAATTGGTTAGTACTGGCTTTAAAATGATCGATACTTTTACATCTGCAACAACATAGTGAATAATGTTGAAAGAAGCCAGACACCCAAGAGTGCAAAACTCACACTTCCCTTGATATAATGTGAAAAAAAAGACTAATCCATGGAGTTAGAAGCAAGAGAGAGGTTACCATAGGAACAGAGCCCAAGGGAGAGCTTGTTATATGGGTGCCTTCACTTTGGGAAAAGTCATCGTGTTGCACATATGGTCATTCCTCACTGTTCACTAATTCTGTATTTACAAATTCACCTACTTGCTAAAATTTATTTATAAACCCAAATCACTGGTTGCTGAGCTTTGTGGTGATTTGGAGACACACATAATGAAGGGGAAAATGTGGGGGGAGTTGTTTGCCTTTTTATGCTTTTTGATGATGATTTCACTATTTAGCATAGCACTGAAGCGTTATCTAGTGTATACAAGGCTGTGATGTGCCTTACAGAGAAAATGTCATCAATCAATGGAGGGTTCTTTGCTCCACTCAGATAGAAATCATGAAAGGCAAAAGTGCAGCTCTGCTAGCAGCCCTGATGCCTCAGGCAAACGCCAGTTAACACTGGATGCTGTCAGTCAGCTCTGCCGGGGCTGATCTTCCTCAGCTCCTGGTCTCTGGAGCTCTCCAGAGTTAACAGCCCCGAGTGTTTACAGCTCTTTCTTTCAGAGCAACTGCTCTGTCCACATTATTCACAGTAAGAATCCTGAGCAGATTTACAAGAACTTACAAGTCCATACTACCCAAGAAACAAAGCCACGCAGATTCAAAGGACCACCTAAGTGAGGCTTTATTAGAACAAGACTGTGCTGCAGGACAGGGAAGTCACCACACCCAAGAGAGCCCTCCTAGACCAACCCAAGGAGTATGAGCTGAGTGCTGCTTACATAGCCACAGCAGGCCTGTGATTGGTCCAAATCCAAGCCTGCTGATTGGTCCCAACTGGTCTGAACTCAAGCCTTTTGATCCAAGCCTACTGACTGGTCCAAATTCAATTCTACTGCTTAGTTTAAATATGAGCAGCTGTGGTCCAGGCAGACCTCGTCTAGAGTGTGTGTCTGATTGGCTCAGGGATCAGCCACAGGTAATTTTAGGGACTGGGGGAGGACACTGAGGCAAGCAGTTCCAGTCGCTCCTCAGGGGACCACAAGAGAGGAAAGGATAGTGTGGGGGAGAAGTACAACAGATGTTGGCCAAACCACACCCCCCTAGCAGTGTCACAGGAAAAAGGGGAGAGTCAGGGGCTTCTTGTATCTCAAAACAGCATGTGTTACTGAAAGTCCATTCAAGTATGAGTTGTACTGCTGCTAGCAGTAAGTTCAGTATTAATGAATCAACATATATTAAATAAAATGTCATTAAATGGGACATGCGTAATACACAATTACTATTTTTTTAAATAAAAGAAGACAATTTATTTGAAGATGGGAAAGGGGGAAAAGAGAGATGACAGACAGCTACTTGGCTTTTGTTATTTTGGTGCTGGGTATTGAACTCAGGGCCTTGTGCTTGCTAGGTAAGCACTCTAACCACTGAGCTAAATCCCCAGCCCCAGAAAGCTACTTGGAATGAGCAGGGAGATTTCGAAGGTGAACTGCTCCCAAGATGATATTGCTTAATGAAAATATGGTGACCAGAGACTCATAGGAACCTAATGCTCTATTTCCCTTAGGAGTAATGGTTCAGCATTCACTAAAGCAGTGTTCACAGTGATTTTAGAGAACACAGCTTCCACAAACAATGTCCATCAACTGTACATAGTTTTTGTACTTTGCCCTATATATGTTATATTTCAATCAAAACATTGGACATCTAAAAATTCAAACAAAAAAATTCTCAAGGTAATAATTAAGATAACTCATTCTGGCAGACTCTCGCTAAAATAATTATTAGAAGGTGTATTTGATGATAGCTCAGCTAATAATTTTAAATGTAGAGAACTGTAATTGTTGTCTGTTAAAAATTTGTGTTAAAAATGTAAAATGGAAACCCTAAGCTAAATAAAAAAGGAAGTTTCAAGTGGTTAAACTGTTATAATGTCCAGATGTACAACTGAAATATTTAACATTTATTTTGTTACAAAAGAGAGGAGTTAATTGTGAATATGTTCAAAAAATTAGAAACACTACTAAAAAAACAGAGGTATAACCTATAGTTTCAAATGGATAGACTGAAGAAAGTGGTCTAGGATTTAAAAGTTATCAGAAGAAAGAAGGAACAAAGAAAAATGGTAAACAGACAGTATTCATAATCTGGATCTAAAAATTCAAATATGTACATAGTCACAAAAATGTGAATAGATTATATTCACTTACTAAAAGCATAACATACCAGAATGGATTTTTAAACACACATAGGTTTATACACAGCTCAGAAAAGCAATCACAGACCATAAAGTGAAACATCAGTTGTAGTAAAACACCAAAATAATAAGTATTGAATACAAAGGAATAATTTAAAAGATCAAATGTGTTGTCATATGACTACATGTAGAAGTCAACTCACCTGGAGGGAAAAAAAGGCCATAATCACTAGTAAAGTAGAGAAAAGACTTAGACAAGTTTCTAAGGAGAAAAAATTGCATGAGGAAGAGTAACAAGAGAGTAGGGCAGGAAAAGCAGCAGCCTGCAAGAAAGCCAACATGTCAGGGAGAGATCAGTGTCCCCAGAGAGCAGAAGTCACATGTGAGGCTGAAAACATGGGTTAATCAAAACCTATAAATGGTACACTTTCCAAATTAGAGTATAAAATACCTAGCCACAGGGCATTTCTCCTGGCAGAGGGTTATTGCATACAGAAATGGTATAATTCTCATTTATCTGACATTTGAAGACCCCTAAGAGTAGATGTGAACTTCCTGATAACCTCAAGCAATGCTCCTAGATTTTTAAGACCAAAGCAGTTATATACCTCTAATTAGCTATTTAAATGATTCACCTTAAAATAAAACCCACTAATATTATCAGGTATTTTATTAAAATATTCACCATAACAAAGAGGCAAGAAGAGAGGATAAGTGATTCCAGAAAACAGAGATAATATACAGAGGAGAAAATACAAGGTAATTAAAATCTTCAAAGACACAAGAAACTATTATATCTATACAACAAGAACAGGTTGTCACAAAAGAAAAGAAGTAATTAGAGAAAAAAGAGTACTTGTAGAAAATTAAAGATGTGCTAGACAAATGTAAAACAAAGGAGGAGTTTTAAAATAAAGTTGAGGAACCCTCCCGGAAAATAAAACAAAAAGCCATAAAAAGCGCACGAAAAACAGAAAATTTTGGCACTTCAGTGGTATCCAGCTACCCATTCTGACCTAAGTGTAACATGGAAATTTGAAGGAGGGAAATTCTTTTTTATTTGATCAACTGATTGCAATGCTGAGGAGAAAGAATTAAATTATGAGGTGGTCCTTTACCAGTGGAAGCTGGGAGCATGGATAAACGTGTTCATTTTCTATTCCTGAGCAAACAATTCCTTGCTTCCACGTAGTTCCCAAAGGAACCTCTAGGGGGATCCAGCCCTGTGAGAATCGCTTACAGTGTGACCAGCTGGATACCTGTCCTTGGCTTGGCTTCTCTTTTTCCCAGTGTCCCCACCTTTGTTTCCTGAGGCCCATTTCCAAAAATAAACTCCAGTTAGCTCTCCCTATCGCTGGGCTCCTCATCTGTGGACTCAATCAACCATAAATTGAAAATACTGTTTTAAAAATCATCTGTACTGCACATACTCAGACACTTTCTCTTATTATTGTTCCCTAAGTAATACAGTATCACAATGATTTTCACAGCATTTACATTATATTAGGCATTCTAAGTAATCTAGAGATGATTTAAGGTATATCAGGGGACTAAGCATGTAAGTGTCAGCAGATCTGCAGGCATCAGTCGGTGGCAGATACCAAGGACCCACTGTACTTGCATGCAAGACCCGGAAACTACCCTAAGAAAAAAAGGTTCCCCAAATTTTCAGTACTACAAAGAAATCCTACTTTACCTTTTCATGTATGCTTCCTTGTGACGTGAATTATTCTTTAGGATATAAATCTAAAAGGAGAACTGCTGAGTCATGTACACACTTACAATTTTATTCCAGACTGGCAAAATACTTTCCCATACAGCAATACTAACTCACATTGTTGGGAATTTCCGTTTCCCCATATTCTCTTTAATATTGGGATTGTCCGATTTTATATTTTGCCAGTAACACAGCGCATCATTTTTATTTTTGATATGTATTCCCTGGTCTCTGTTGAAATCAAACATGTCTTCATATGTTCATTGCCCATTCCGTGTTCCCATTATGTGAATCCCTCATTTCCATCTTTAACCCATTATCTATTAGTTTTACCTTTTTGTTATTGCTCTTCAGCAGTTTTTCATATAGTCTAGATACTACTCTTTCGTCTGATAAATATATCGCACATATTTTGTCCTTTAGTTTTTTATTTTTAATTTAATCAAATTTATTTTTTCGTGTATTGTTTGGGGGTGTTTTTTAATGCTTTGCTCAAGAAAGCCTTCTTTTTATGAAACTTTGTCATGATATTTACTCTTTTCCTTTCTCATAGGCTTACATTTTGGTTTTACATTTAGGTCTTTAATATAGCTGGAATTTATTTTCTTGCATTGTGTGTGGAAGACCTGTTTCTGAGCTAAAAAGTGTTGAGCAGAAGCTTTTCTTTATACTAAAAAAATGTTTCTTGCAGTGACATCTTGGCTTTTTGCATACTATACATTTTATAGAAATAGCAGAAAGGTAGAAAAAGAGGAGAAATCACAAGTAAACCAGAGATGGTAGAGGAATTTCACATTTCATCCAAATGTGAACACTAAGACCTTAATGGGGTAAAGCAATCATACAGAAACCACTTTGAAAAGTTTACAGTGCTCTCCATTGTCTACAGGTGGCACATTAGCAAGTATTTTTGGATTCCCTCACTTCCATTAGGCAGTTGAAATACGCTTAGCAAAATTGCAGAAGCTGTGAAAAGGGAAAATAAGTAGCTTCAGTCTGAACCAAGCACAATGGGAAAAGGTTTGCAGCAAGAAAAGTACAAGAAAATTACATTTTGAAGATTCAGCCAAAGCATTTAAAGATTTTCTGCTGTTTTGGAAGAGCTACTCACCCTATCTTCATTTATTCATTCAGCAAACGTGCTGGAATGTACTCTAACCCAAGGGTGGTCCTGGATATACAGGAGCTACGGAAATGCTGGGGATTTCGCTCAGTGGTTAGACTGTTTGCCTAGCAAGCACAAGGCCCCGAGTTCCATCCCCAACACCAAAATGAATAAATAAATAAATGAATGAGTCTTCCTTATACTCAACCAACTTCTTTCTAGGCAAAAAGATAACCAACCATGTAAGGAAATTAATCTCCATTCCACGTGATACACACAATGAAAGCAACTACAGTACAGTGTTCAAACATAACACAGAGTAGGTAGAATGAAGTATGGAGGCTGGGGAGGAGAGGGGATCACCATAGCCCTGGAGAAGTCAGCATCTGAGGGTCTGTTTTAGTTGACCTGATAGCAATTGAGCAGGAGTGAAAATGTCACACAAAAGCAACTTCTACCAATTTGAACTTGTCTTAATTCTAAAAAAAAATCACTCTTTCAACAAAGAAACAGGTATGGGCTGAAATCTATCTTCTTTTACATCTGTGTCTAGATTTTTTTTTCTTCATCTAATATAGCATATACTTTTTAAAGCAGCTAGTAGGTGCCAGGTGCTAGTAATATTCAAGAAAATCTTGTGAAAAGATAAACAGAAATACAGATGCTAAAAAGAAGCTAAAATGTACGTCCATTAACAGATGGATAAAGAAAATGTAGTATTTATACACAGGGGAATACTACTCTGCCATAAAGAAAGATAAGCTTAAGCTTGAATCATTTGTAGGAAAATGGATGCAGCTTAAGATCATAATATTAAGTGAAAAAAATCAGACACACAGGCTTAAATATTGCATGGTTTCTCTTACATGAGAAACCCAAAATATGAATAAAGAGCAAAATAAAAGATAGAAAATAGGAAATAGGAAGACAAATCTTTTGCAAGAGGAAAGAGGACCAGAGATGGATGGAGGCAGGGAGGGAGAAGAGAGGGGATGTAAAAAGAATTAAGATGTGTTATGTACGTATACCAACTCCCCATGATGAATGTAGTCACTATGTACTGCAAACATGGACTCATAAAGGCTGAAAAAAGACTCACAGAATGCAAACTGCACATCTAGCCAGAGGAGGACGATGAAGCCAGTACTCAGAGAAATGAAAGGATTGGTTACGGCGGGGATCTTGGACCGTGGCCAGCTTTTTGACGCCAGATCCAGTCCACACGTGTCCTACAACAAGGCTCCTTTCTCGCTAAAGTAGCCTCGTGATTGCAGGTCTTGAGCCAAACCCTGTGCCCCTGTCCACACACACACACACAGTGTGAAAGGTAATGAAGGGTTGAATAGCCCAACATTTTAGAGTCCTTAGAGAAATTTAGGGCAATTCAAGGCGAGGTATAAGGAAAATCCCAAGAGGTAACATTTACCAAGTGCTTGTTATGTGCCAAGAGCTGTTTTAAGTGCTCCACAAATACAAACAAATCAAATCTTCGAAAGAATCTCCATGAAGCACGATTAGCCCTGTTTTATCATTAAGGGAATTCAGACACGGACAAGTAAAGCAATGCCCAAGTTTGCTCAGCCTAAGTGACAAAGGATTTCAACACAGGCAGTTCAGTTCCAAGCCCTCAAACTGAGCCCTCTAGCCATGCTGCCTCAAGATGTGCTGTGGTGGTCACATGGAAGGCCTCCTACACCTTGCTAAGGAGTCTACATGAGTCAACCGCGAGGCTCTGCACTTATCTGTTTTACGAATTGCATTTGTGTTTGAAGATTTCATTTAGATACAGGATTCTGCTTCCAAAACTGCTACAGGCAATGGACATGACCGACAGATTCTCAGCTAGAGGGTGATTTGGTCTGATTTGCCTTTCAGGAAGATCTTGCTGGCAGCAGTATGGAGGATGAATTGGTGGCTTCTGCGTGGAGACACAGGGCAGTGACTCAGACGACAGATGAGGAGGTTTGATGCAGAATGGTGTAGTAGGGATGAAGAGCAAAAGTGGATGTGAGATATATTTAGGACTGAAGAGACTGGATGTAGACTAAGAGGGCATACTCAAGGGTGCACCTCACGCGTGTTCATTGACACACACACGCACAGTCAATGACATACGCATGCGCATTCATTGGCACACGCATGCGCATTCGTTGGCAAGTGCACCCCGCAGAGAGAAGTATTAGCTCTGGATGGGTACACATGTCCTCTGAGTCACACATGCATTTCCACACTTGGTGACACCATTCATGGTCACCTCTGCCAAGCTCCTTCTCTCCTCTTACTCTGTCAGAGACTCCTGTTCCGTCTGTGACATAGATTCATTATGGATCCGTCTCAGTGGTTCTCAGCCCGCGGTGCGCCATCCCACTCCGCACTGAGGAAGGTTTGAAAATGTGGAAGTGCTTCTAGTTGTTGCAGCGACGCGAGTGTGCTAGTGACCTTTAATGCTCAGGGACCGCAGTTGCTAAACCTGCAATAAAAAACTGTTCCACCCAAAATACCGATAGCGTCACTTCTGAGAAATACTGGCAAAACGTTGGAGTCAACAAGCCCTCGCTTTGAAACGACCCCTCCCCTTACCAGCTGGGACAAATTCGTTAACATCTCAGCCTTGGTTGCCCCGCCTGTAAGATGGGAATCTGCTGCCTGAATTCTTGCGAAGGTTCAGTGAGGCACCACCGTGCCTGACGAGTATGGAGCTCTCGGGAAGCAGTTTTCTTTCCTTCTTTAGCATCACATCTTTTCTCGGCTTCCTTTTATGGGTTACGAACCAGTGTGCTAATTTCCAAGAAGCAAATGTTGTTCCCACCCCTCTCATGACCCTGTGCACAAGGCAGGCCTGTGCAGTCCACTTCAGGGGTATGTGATTGACAGCAAAATGCCCCCTGAAATAACTCATGAACAGCTTGTGGAAGTGTTAAGCTGTCAGAAGTTCCAGCTCAGAAAGAGCTGTTGCCAGCCCTAATGGCTGTCAGCCCATTGTATTTATAGAGACAGGAGCAGTGTGGACGAATGGATAGTTCACGCCCGGGGGGGGGAATTATGGACAAGGCAGGGGCTTCTTCCTTACTTTAGAGCTAATCATCATACAAGGGTGTTGCTAAGCCCCTTGACAGTCTGAAGCTTCATAACCTGTGAGTTAGATCTTTATTTGCACTACTTCTATCATTTGGGTGTGTTTATCTCCCAGGGGTTCTGACGTTGGCTTGGATCTCTGTTGACCCCTCCTGTTCCCCGGCCGGTGCTACACTGTTTGGCTATTTAAACTATGCACTAAGGGCTGGGTGTGGAGCTCCGCCGCAGAGCAAGGGCTTAGATGTGACGGTTCTGAGTTCCATCCTCAGCACTCCCACCAAAGGAGAAAAAAAGATGTAACAATTTTGATGCCAAGTCGGCAAATCCTTCCATTTCTTACTCTTTTTTCAGAAGCATCTTGGCTATTCCTGGATTGGTGCTCATCCCCTCTGGATATTAAGATAATTTGTTTCACACAAACTTCATTGGCTTTTGAGTGCGGTTCCTTTGAATACGTCAAAGGAGAGACTGTTGATGCCTTTACAAAGCAGGCACTTTCAGCTCACAACATGGTCCTTTTCCCCATTTATTCCAGCATTCTTTTAAGTCATTGACTCAAGTTTTATGTTCTGTGACTAATATTATCTTTTTTGTCTTATTTCCCTTTTTTAAAATTAGTGCAGGTTTGTAAAAGGAAATGGTGATGTTCATTTTAGGGAGTTGGTAATGCATATAACCTATCTGAATTATTTTCAGTCCCTTTACTCCCCCTCTCCCCTTTCCCCCTGGTCCCCTTCTCCATCTCCATAATTCTCCTTTCTAATTTCCTATCATCTCTCTCCTTTATTTTGTTTTAAAAATTTATTCATATTTTAGATTCTGCATATAAAATGTGGTCACGTACTTTCTAAAACTGGCTTATTTCTCTCTTCGTTGCAGACTTGAGTTCCACCCATTTTTCTGAAAATGACCAAATTTCATTCTTCTTTATGGCTGAATAATATTCTGTTGTGTACACAGTGTGACCAACAGTATATAGCTGAAGACACATTGGCATTAGTTCCCCTCAAAACATTTCCCCTCATTTCAAACACATGTATTCATTATTACCACTTTTTCAAGCAGTTTTGGAAACTCTCTTTTGCGTCTTTAGTTGTGCTGCTGTGGCTACTCTGATGTCCTGAACTGATTCAAAAAATTTACCTTTCATAGTCATTTTGACTTTGAGGCAGAGCTGGAATTCACATGGTTTCTGATACAGTGAATAAAGACACATTATAATATTTTTACTGGACAGAAAGCGCTGGAAACAATTGATCAATTCAGAATGATAAAAAAATATGGTTGAATGTTTAAGTTAAAAACATGTATTAGAGTAAGAAACACACTGCTATTAATGCCCTTCACAGTTCTCAAAATACTGTTCCTTGATTTGAACACACTTTTCTCATTGTTCTTGACAAAGTGTCTTTTACAGCTGCAAGTTTCAAAATTTAAATGTTCACCATATCTTTTGATCATCCCTTATGTATATACACCACATTTTCTTTATCCATTCATCTGTTGAGAGGCATCCAGGCTATTTCCAGAGCTTAGCAATTGTGAATCGTGCAGCTATAAACATGGGTATGCACGTATCCCTATAGTATGATGTCTTTAATTCTTTTGGGAATATACCCAAGGGAGGTACAGTCAAATAGTATTTCTATTTTTAGTTTTTGAGGAATCCCCATACAGATTTCCATAGTGCTTGTACTAGTTTACATTTTTACTAACAACGTAAGATAAGTAGTCTTTATTTTTCAAACAAGTTCAAATTGAGTTTTCCAGTTTTTGCAACTGAAAGTATCTTAAGTAATACATTACTAAAATAGATTTTAAAAATAAAATTAACTGCTCACAATTCTACCAACCAGTGTTGTTAACATTTTAGTATGTTTTCTTAAACCTTTTCCCTCTATCGTAGCTGTATATTTTTCTCACAGGTAAGACGGCTTATAAAATTGTGTGTTCCCCTTTCTCTTTAACATTCTAACATAAGCGTTCTCTTTGGCATTAAAAATTCTTTGTATCATTTCAGTGTAGTAAAGAACATGTAAGATTTACCAACATAAGCGTTTTTAAGCATATATACCAGTGATGTTAAGGATATTCATATTTTCAAACAGATCTCCAGAACTTTAAAATCTTGCAAACCTGAAATTCTGTATCCAACAATACCCTTGTCTTTCTCCCCCAAGCCTTGGTTCTAAGTATCATTTTAATGGTTATAATTATATCATTTGGCCTTGTGAAAAAAATTATCTTCCTTTTGTTGTATAAAAGAAGTTTGCATTTCTTCCTAAGCATCCCATGGGTATCACTGGGCTGAGATACATTTTACATTAATTTCTTAGTGTGAGTTCCTGGGCCATCAAGGGTGTAAATTCAAACAGCAAGCCTAGGTCAGGTATACATTCATGGTTAGAAATTCTCCAAGGATAGTATTTTCCCTAAGGAAAGAAGGGTGATCTTCCTTGGCATCTCTCATTGTGTGGGAGGTGAAAGTGGAGAATTTTTTTTATCTAGCCTTCTATAGGATGTACCGTTGGTGACACGCTCATACCCCACAGCATTCATGACCACACACAATGTACCCCACCGTAAACACTGAGGGCTTTTACTTGGTTCACAGGTGAAATGAGCCCCAGAAAAGCTGGGGATTTAAAGTTCCTGGGGGTCTTTTTTTTTTTTTTTTGGTTTTTTGCCAATGATGAATGGGAAGAGAGGGGCTAGCAACCTGCACACTGATGCAACTCTAGCGACTTCCTTCCTTTCGTTATTTCTTTTCTCTATCTCTATACTAGCGCTGCCTGGGTTCACCTTCCAAATAAGCCACTCGTATTCAAATTCTTCTTTTGATCCTAAGAAAACTGGTACCAAAAGTGACCCAAGGAAGCAGATCCTCAGTATGGGATTCTGAGACTGAATCACCTGCTAACCCAATGTCAGGCAGTGGTAGGTGGGGCAGTAATACCGGGCACGCTATCTCATCACAGTTAACAAAACCCTTATCCATGGACTTGAAAGTGATACGTGTGGAAGGAGACACAGTGCTTATTCAGTAGCTCTAGCATCTGAAAGACACAGGAGCGAGGGTCATTACAGGGATGGTGGAGTTGGCTGGCTATTGTTATCTGCCTTAGAAACCTAGGAGGAAAAAAATAGCAAGCTCATGTCAGCCTACTACCAAATCAGGACACATTGTGAAGGCCACAGGATCCGCATGGCGATGTTTAAAGTGATCCTCATCTCCTGCAGCTAGAGGATAAATTGTGTTAAAAATCAGGCCAAGATTTGATTGTGAGAGTGGTCGAGTTATAAAAGATGATGAATTCATAGCCCTAAAAAGTCTCTTATGCCAAAAGCAGGGACCTGGCAAGGTGAGGTCAGGACCCTGATATACAGGATTGGGACAGCCGCATATCTGCCTTTGCGAACCTGGACCCCTCTGAGGAGCAAGTATGTCCCTCCCCTCTCCCCCACCACTTGCTAAGACAACATCCGCCTCACTGCCGCCTTTGCTTCAAGACTGTTAACATTGTCAGGTTACAGTATAGCTTCGAAGGGGAAGTACTGCCCTTGCCGTGGAATAAAAAGGATTATTAATCAAAAGAGACGCAGGACGTGACACCCATGTGGGAAAACGTATGTGGGAACAAATTCTGAAATTGCGGGATCCATGAAATTGGACTGTAAGGCTGGATGTGGAAGATTTGATGACATGGAGACACTCCATGACTGGAGCTGGTCCTAATATAGAACAGTTCCTCAATGCTTGGAACCATGATGGCCTATAGGAAATTAGGCAGAGATACCTTAGCAAAGCACTGAGAAAGAGGTCAAAAGCTCCAGGGAAATAACCATGTTAGAATAGATTTATTATGCAATACCAGAGAACCCTCCAGCTGAGTATATTGCTTGGAAAGGCTCAGAAGATATTCTCTTCATTAAAGTAATGAGGAATATGCTAGTGAGGGAGCTCGGTGGTAACTGTCCTCTGGTCCAGGACTGATGGTAACAGATGTTCTACGGAACCGAGGTCCTCTGCTTTTAGTGAGATGATAGAGTTCTGGAATAGCACAGACAGTGGCTAATAAACAATGATGTTTCTTGGGATGAGAAAATTGATGGCCAATAAGAATGCTGCCTAACTTATATGATCAAAATTGATCAAGAGAAAGTAAGCAGAAGGTTCACTGCAATAGAAAAATGTAATGGAACTATGATTTCTCACCTATTTTCCAGTTTCTAGAGCATTTGATGAAACGAGTCTGTGCCCCTGGAAGCTGAACTCTGAAATGTCCTATCAAGTGTGTAGTTCACTTTTTTTCCCAAAGGGACTTACGGTCATTTATCACATTAATTGTACATAAGTGCAGCAGAAAACCCAGGTCTTCTGAAGGCTGCAGGATATAGGGTCTGAGCTGACACTGATACCAAAGGACAGAAAATGCTATCATGGTCTTCAAGCTTTGGGTGGGGGTTTGTGTAATCCTGCTCTAAATGCATTTTAGATAGTGTTACATGGAATCCGAGTCTAAGTGTTACATGGAATCCTGGTCTAAATTCATTTTTCCAGGTCTGGATTGCATTATTGGGATATACTTACTAGCTGGTTGCCTGGCCTCTGAGGAAGGCGTCATTGTAACATGAAAGAAAAAACGGAATCCCCTTAAGCCTCACCCCTCACCCCACCGAATGAGATGGTGAAACAGAAGTTGGTAATAATGTGTTCTGGGTAGATCCACAGAGATTAGCACCACTGGTTTGGTTTTTTTGGGGGGTGGGGGGAGGAGGTGGTGCAGTGCTGGGGATCAAACTCAGGGCCTTGTGCTTGCTAGGCAAGCACTCTACCACTGAGCTAAATCCCCAGCCCCTAGCACCAGTCTTGAAATCAGGTGCATCAAGACAAATGCTAGTAGATTATCATACATTTAAACATGTACCAATCCCATTTCCAGCTATTTTACCATAAAGGTCAACACAACATTTGGTAATTGAGCTGGTAAGTGTTATTTGTAACCTCTATTAGGAAAACTGATCAATAGCAGTTTCCATTTACCTAGGATGGACGCAGCAGACATCCACTGGTCTTGCCTGAGAGCTAAGTTAACCCTCCTACTCTACGCCAAGGTGTAGATCAAAGGGACCCTGCTCATCTCAGTGTTCTATAGGACTTCATGCTGGAGAACATACTGATGAAATCACGTTACTCAGATCTGATGAGGAGATGATAAGGACTCTGGAAGCCCTGGTAAGACACCTGAGTGCCAGAAGGTAAGAGGAATATCCTACAAAAACTCAGGGAGCCTGCCACAACAGTAACATTTTTAGGTGCCCAATAGTGTGGGGTGTGCTGGAATATCCCCACCAACTAAAGCGATAAACTATTGTGTTGAGATGGGGCTATCAGTCACAAGAGACGGCTCGTCATGGAGGCATATATTGGAAAGAGATGGAATTCACTCAAGCCTAGCTTCTTCTACATCCAGAACCTTCTCATGTTAGTCCCATAGTTTGAAATATGGGATTAAGACTATATCCAGGTGACCATCCAGAAAACCCTACTAGGCTTTCAGTTAATGGCATAGCTGCAAATCATCCATCCATCCACCCAACCATCAATCCACCCATCCATCCACCCAACCAGCCACCCATCCATCCATTTCTTTGGTCAAGTAATCGGCACTGAGCCTCAAGGACCCAGTATTGGAAACCATGGTGGCCACTGTTCCAGCAGGGGATATGTAAGAGGGCCGACAAGACAAAGCACCTCCCTGCTCTCACAGGTCTCATGTTACAGAACAAGGAACAGGAGAGCCCTGAGTGTTCCCACTCCTCTCCCTCTTCCGGTTTCTGCCCTCAGACAGAACAGTCGCTCCTTCAAGGCGGGCCCTTTGGCACCCTCAGAATGCAATTAGAATGATCCATATAGAGACTGTCAAGTGTGCACTTTCACAAAGAGACAATCTGGATTTAATTAGAGGATTCCATTAACCCATTATTCAATCAACTGAAAGGCCCTCTAACCTGAAAATTTGGAAATGCAAAGGAAGCTAGACACAGTTGGGGAGAGTTTTAATTTCTAAGTGTCCGAGGGCCAGATTACAGCTAACTCCACATGCACAGTTAGTGCTCTCCAAGCCTTTTCCCAGTAATTGTTGTAAAAAGCTTTGAGAAACCTGGAGTATAATCACAGTTCCAGGAAAACACATTAGACAGCATATTAATTACACTGGTTGCTGAAAATACTGCAGACAGGGCGAATAACTGCATAAGGGTTAGGGCCATGGGACAGCCAGGATGAAATAGTGTACTTCATCCTATCAAACTGCAAATCACGATGTCTGAAGAGCCATCGTCTGAAACCCAGATGGCCAGCAGAGAACACTGCAGACGGAGGGCTGGTGGTCAGGGGGGATCTGAGCTGAGCCCCGGAGAGGAGACAGCATGGCCTCCCTCCACAGAGTCTCTGCTGGGACGCGGAGGAGCAGTAAGATACAAAAGAGAGTCACTGAGCTTCAGGACAACGGGACAGGGACGGGGTACGACCGCACAGAATGCCACGTCAGAAAGCGCAGTGAGAAGCTCTGATGGAAATCTAACTGATATACTCCCACACAAAGGAGCTGCATAGGCCAGTGACTGCTGGCCCCAGTACTGGCCTGGAGGGTCCTCAGTGCACTTCCCATACTTCCACTGCCCAGGCCGGAACGGGCAGCTCGTCCACATTGCTCTCCCATTCTCCAGGCCAGTGACTGACAAAGGCCCTGTGCTGATCCTGCACTGTCCCATGCACAGAACAGGCCCTTTGCTCGGTGTCAGCCATTCCTATTTCCCCTCATCTTCCTCCCCCAGCAGCCCTCCTAGGCTGGCCATTCGATAAATGTCGAATCGATATTGCTTGAGCTTTTTCATCATATCAGGTCCTGTGCTAGACACTGTATACCAAGCCTTGGAGCTTCTATTCTCTTTTAGGGAGTTCTCTTCTTGACTAAGGCAGTAAAACTACAAATCACACCAGCCAGTCTTATGGTTCCAGAAGGTCCAGCTGGGGAACGTGGCACAGAGCAGGGAACCAAGAGCGCCCCCACTACAAGGAGCCTCAGAAGCTCCAGGCAGCTGGGGCCCTCCAGGTCAGGCCTCTGTCCCAGCTCCTCACACTGCCTGGACCCCCAGGGAGGAGGCCGCCTCATCAGCCCTAGCGCTGATCCTGGCCCCACCAAGGTTTCACCTCCCGACCCTGTTGCCGAACTCTGAGCAGGGCACTGCTGGGGGCTGGGCTGAGAAATGTAAAGGAGACTGCAGAGAGCATTAGCCTGGGAGGCGGAGGTTTGGCCTCTGTTCCTGGGTGGAATGATTACCCCTGAATGGCTCAGGATGCCTCATTTAAAGCTCTCAGATTCAATTATCTCATCTGGAAATGGAGACGAAAGACATGTGATCTGTTTGATGGGATGGACCTAAAGCAGAGGGCCTCCTGAAGTCCTTTCCAAATCTAATATGTATTATTTTACATCTTTTTATGCTGAAATATAATACTCCGGAAGGGCATACAACATGAATATGGGGTTTAATCGTCCTTACGTATTGACCACGCAGGTAATCAACACACTCAAGAAAGAGAATATTTATCTCCCCACTGAACTGCCCCCTGTGCCCCTTCTTATTCACAGCTCTGCTCCTCCCTAAAGCTACACATTATGGTAACCACATCCTACCTCAGGGCGAAGCCTAGTCTGGGGAGTCTGGTTTGCCGCTTCTTAAAATCGCACCTAGATGGGATCATACTGTGTTTATGCTTTTGTGTAAGGCTTCTTCCGATCAAAATTGTATTTGTGAGGCTCACCTATGTTGTTGCATTTAACTACGCTCATATTGCATTGCTATATAATATTTTGTTATACAAATATACCACGGTTTATTTTCCACTCTACTGTTCACGGACACACGGGCTGTTTCTAGTTTGAGGCCCCTGAGGCAATAGTGCTATGAACATTCTGGCCCACGTACATTCTTGCACAGGTATTTCTGGGTCACAGATATGCAAATCTTCAACTTTATTAGCAAATGCCAGTTTTCCAAACCAGCTGTGCCAATTTACGTGCCCACCAACAGCGAAAGAGAATTCCTCTTACACCACATGCTAGCCAATGCCTATAGGTGTCGACTATTTTTTATTATCCATATGATGGGTGTGTAACAGACCCTTCTTGTGACTTTTCCTTGGTTAATAATGCAGTTGAATTCCTTTCCTTAAATATATTTACTCTTTGGGTTGTGTGTGTGAAGTTCCTGTTCAAGTAAGTTATCATTTTTTCTTTTTTGGGGGGGGTTTAAGTTACCATTTTTTACATTACATTGTTTGTTTTTTCTTGATTTCTAAGTGCTCTTTCTTCTCAGTTACATGTGCAGAAGCTATCTCCTCCCAACCTGTGGTCTATCTTTTTACTCTTGTAGTGTCTTTTCTTGGGGGGTGGGGTGATGGGGATCAAACTCAGGACCTTGAGCTTGCGAGGAAAGTGCTCCACCACTGAGCTAAATCCCCAACCCCTTTTTGCAATGTGTTTTGATGAACAAAAGTCTTAATGTGGAACAATTTTCCCTTTCATGGTTAGTCCCATTTTGTGACTTATGAAACCTTTTCTCATCCTTAAGTCATAAAGATATTCTCTTGGATTATCTTTTAAAGGATTTATTATTCTTTTTTTTTTTTCTGGTACTGGAGGTGGGGGTTTGAATCCAAAAGCCTTCACACTGAGTTACATCTTCATCCCTTTTTATTCTGAGACAGGTTCACACTAAGTCATTAAGTTGCCCGGGCTGAACTTAAACTTGCAATCCTCCTGCTTCAGCCTCCAAGAATATTGGGATTGCAAGTGTGTTCCACCATGCCCATGTTCTGTCTTTAATTTTTAGGGTTCCGATCTATCAAGAATTTTCCAATTCATCTGAAATTCATTTTTTGTAGATGATGTGGAAGTAAAGGCCAAGTTTTCTCTTGTCTTTTCTTTTTTCTTTTTTTTTTTTTTCCCCACATGGATACCCTCAACCAGACTTTTCCCCAGTATTCTGCATGGTCATTATCAAGTCTGTCTATGCACAATGTATTTCATGCTTTTTTATTCTACTCCATTGGTTCAGTTTTATGTTTCTGAACTAATACCACACTGTCTTAACTACTACTGCTTCACAGCAAATCTTGACAACTGCTACAACAAATCCTATTACCTTCTTTCTTTTTCTTCAATGTTACTGTTTCTGTTTGTTTGTAGCACTGGGGACTGAACCCAGGGCCTCACACATTTGAGGGAAGCATTCCACCACTGAGCTACACCTCCACCCTTTACCCTGCTTTTTCTATTTATTTTTCAGTACATGTCTGCAGTGCATAATAATTACACTCACTGTGGGTAATTGGTACATGTACATAACACATTTCAATTCTTTTACCCTGTTCTTTTATAAGAGCATCTTGGATAAACTTTTTCCACTTCCAGGTACATTGTGGAATCAGCTAATCAAGTTTCATAAAAGAAACTTGTGATTGTAATTGGGATTTTACCGAATTTGTTGATCAACATTGGAAAACTTTCCTTGTTTACAATATTGGCTTCCAATCTATGAACATGATACAAGTATATTGGTCCATTTACTCAGACTTCCTTTAAATCTCTCACAATGTTATAGTTACCTTTAGACCATCCATAGTAGCAGCTACACTTGCACTATCTCAGTGCTCCTCTGTGACGCCTCCTTGCACCCCAGGTCTCTGTCCACAGCTCCAATCTCTCCTCACACTTAAGCCATCAACCCAATGAGGACAAAGACTCTTCCCCTACCTCCATCTTCTCAAGATACTGACCTGTCCACCATTTTCTTTTCTGAAGCTGTCTTAAATGCCATAACCACGTCTATGTCAACTCAACAATGAACACAATTCTGTGGTATCCCTGAGGCTCCCTATTGGTGCCACACCAAAGAGCTGGCAAGTGACCTTGATGAGTAGGTGGCACTTGCAGTGGAAATGTCCCCTGAGTCCCTCTTCCCAAAGTAGCCTATATATTCCACATACAATTTGTATATCTCATGCTTCAGCTCCACGAAGGTGACTAACGTGGTACGATGGGTTTCTCAAGGATGTCAAAGACTGTACACTTCCTCCAATCTATACTTCCGGCCGAGGGTCTGGGGACATCTACAAGACTCACTGAGGCCAAGGAGGCTGGGGTGGACATGACAAAGGGGCTTCTCCACCTCTCACAGTGCAAGGCACAGACGCTTCACGAGGACAGACTGACATCTTACTGTGACACACACTCCCTTAGTAACACAGACATATTATATGACAGCTCTCAAACTTAGACTGCTCACTTGTAAAACTGGGATAACACAGTTCCGGGCAGATAATATAGATTAACCGACTCAGCACCTGTTTTGACCATATTTTCTCCTGCCTTACTCTGCTACAGTGATGGCAAACCTTTTACAGCTTTCAATGACAGAAACAGCCCGCTGAGGTATGCATACCATGGGTTTGCCACCACTGCGCTATGACAAAGCAAATGGAATGCTTAGGTCCGGATCCCTCTCACAGACAGAGGCGGGCACAATACCGTATAACTCTAGGTAACGAGATGCAGGCAGAAGACCTCAGGGAGCCCTCTCTTTCTGAAATAAAAAGGCAATGCCTAGTAAGAGGAAGTTACTGCATTTTGCCATTTGCTTTTTGCCTCCTTCAACCTCCTTTCCTTCTGCCTAGAACTTGGGTGGGATGTCTGGAGGTGCAGAATCTATTTCATCCTACACACACACACACACACACACAGACAGACAGACAGACACACACACACACACACACACACACACACACACACACACACAGAGGTAGGTAGACAGAAGAAGTCCAGTTTTCCATAAGGGCTTTGACCAGCCATGTGGTCTTGAATTTTCTAACCTAAACATCTGTGTGGAAAAAACAAACTCCTCACTTGTTTAATTAATCAATAGGATCTTCTCATGCTTGTGATCAAAAGCACACCCACTACAGGATTATGATCAGAAAGACAGCGGATGCAAAGTCCAATCAGTACCTTATACTTGGTGGCTGCTCAACAAATCACTCTATTACAGACTCCTGTGTGTGACAGATTAGGAACTTCCTGAGGACCTGACCCCAGAAAATGCACCAGGGCACACAGCGGAGGTCAGTAGGGACTGAGCTGAACCGAACTGAACTCTCTCCCGGGCAGCTTGTATATTTAGGGGATCTAACAGAGGACAGATGGCATCAATCAGTTCAGCACAGAAAAAAATTGTTCTAATTAATTTACGCAGAATGGAATTTAAAAGAAGCAATGAGGTAGGTTTAGGGAAAAGATCTGTGGTGGGAAAGTCAGGGTTCTGCCACAAGGCTACTGAATAAATTACCACAGCACTAAATCTATCAGGAACTCGCTGCTGCTGCCACCACAACCGACCTTCATCCTGCCAAACTGGACACTAGGGACTGGAACTCAGAGTCATGGCCACGGCCTCCAAATACTCGCCAGCACCACCAGCAGTGTGGCAGTTCTTCCTATTTCTTCCAAATGCCACTCGAGTGCACTAATTTGGTAAAAGCTACTTTGAACTCAGTAGTCTACAAGCAGAGGAATCTGAGGAATCTAATTTTTAGCATTTCAGCATCTCTAACTAGAACAAAGTAGAATGAAGGCCACAATGGGACAAGGAGAAGAGAGGAGGTGGGAAAGAGAAGAGAAAGGAGGAAGAGATGTGATCCATGCTTTTCCTGCGGTTCTGTTGCAGGCAGGAAAGAGAAGAGAAAGGAGGAAGAGACGTGATCCATGCTTTTCCTGTGGTTCTGTTGCAGGCTGAGAGAAAAGGGGACCATCCACGGTATGTTCTCATCACTGGCGGTTTTGCAAGGGTAAATTTTGACAGGCAAGCTGACAGCTCATGGGGAAGAAGTAAAGCAGACCACATGGCCGTGTGTGTCTCATTCCCCTGGTGAAACGGAAGTAGATAAGGATGGAGGGGGCGGTGAGTTGACATGCACCTGTCACTTTTTCTCTTGTTTGGCTCCATGACACTTCAGAGAGGGTACACGCCGAGAGCAAGGCCAGGGAAGGGGCGAGAGGTTGGAGTGGCTCTCTTGTTGCAGGCTTGGTCAGGAAGCCCTCGCTGTCTGAGTCTGTGAAGGCCTCATTCACCCAGCATCTCTCCAACCAGCACCTGGGGCCACCATGACAGCTCCCACTTCACAGTGGGCCAGCCCCATGCTAGGTGTGCAGGGTACATTCAAACAAATACTCATTTCATATCAGAAGGGTAGAATGCCTTGGTGTAGTAAGCTGTGCTCTAGGTGAGCAAAGGAAATATGAGTATCTTTACCTACAGTAGGTATGAATGGGAGCCATGATCCCTCAGGTGTTGGAATTTTGCATTATTTTGTAGGTGAAAGATCAGCTATGAGCCTAGATCAGCATCCTTTAATACATAAAGAAGCCCTGAGCACCTCTATGCCAATGCTGTAAATCCTTTTCCCTACTGCTGGGTCATGCTTGGATCCAGGGGTTACCTGGGACCTGGTCCTTAGTCCTGTGTGAGTAATATGGTTTTTTTCACATCTTCTGCTGCCCACTGCCAGTTCCCCCATCTCCTGCTCTGCTGTTTGTCGCGGGCTATAGAGTCACCCATTGCAGTGACTGGATCTACTGACCCCACTTCCTGTGCCATTCTGGCCTTCCTCCAACTGAGCTGTCCCCACCTTCTCAAAGGCAGGGGCTCCTGTGCACAGAGGGGTCCTCTGCTTGCAGGAAAAGTCCCGGATGAGGGTCTTCTGCTTGTGAGAGTGGTCCTCAGAGAAATATGCCCACAAGGGAGGCTGGCTCGGTAGAGAAGCAGCCAGGAAGTCGGAGGGAGGACACCGCCTCCCTGGGCCCTGCTCTGCAGCATCGTGAATCTCAGCTGCAGCTGGGGATGCAGGAGGAAATGCACCCTGTTCCGGCAGTGACACTGGTCTCCTCCTGCAGCCTCTTTGAAAGAATCCAGGCTTCACACAAGCCCTGATGAAACTCGGAGCATCCACATAGGGGAGGCTGTCTTAAGAGATGCAAAAAAAGCAGGATGAACAAAATTTTAAAAGTGATTAGGCAATAAGAACAAGAGGAGGGAACATTTTCCTACCCCTTAAAAGTATTCCTTTAAAAGTCTGGAATAAGACAAGGATGCCCCTTCACAGCGCTGCTTTTCAGTAAGGTAATGAGGGTCATACCCCAGACAGGGAATAAAAGATGTTCGAAAGGAAAAAAAAAACCATGCCACTGATGCGGTTATTAAAGCATAAATCAACAGTACAAAGATGTCAAAAAATATTGAAAATAAATGAAACCATCATTATCTGTAGAATACTATTTGCATAGAAAGTCAAAATAATGTACAGTAAAATTATTAAAACCAGGAGTAGGGGGCTGGGGATTTAGCTCAGTGATTAGAGTGCTTGCCTTGCAAGCACAAGGGCCTGAGTTCGATCCCCGGCACCACAAAAAAAAAAAAAAAAAAAAAAAAAAAAAAAAAAAAAAAAAAAAAAAAAAAAAAAAAAAAAAAAAAAAAAAAAAAAAAAAAAAAAAAAAAAAAAAAAA